>CM030835.1:15782571-15867571 GCA_018105865.1 Metaphire vulgaris
TATATATATACACAATTATACATACATATATGTTTTGTGTGTTGTGTGTGTGTAAGTTATATGTTATTGTATATATTTTGCTGTTATATATTTGCACTTGTGACTTGTGTGTTTGTGTGTGTTGCTGTTTAAGTTTTAATTTTGGTTCAGATAACAAGCATAACTTGATGAGTATTTTGTATTTTTAATGTTCTGTTTCAGGGTCCAATTATTGGCTTTACCTTTGGAATTGTAGTAGAAAAATCCGAGCTGTGGAAACTTGGAGTGACCAATGAGCTGATAGGTCTTTCAATCTGCCTTACATTTGGTGAGACAGGAATTCCTGTTGGGATTTTGATTTATGGCCCGATTTGTCAGAAATTGCATTATCAAATGGACCTATAAGATCATTTTGATGGCACTGTCTGGCAATACAATTTACCCAAACTTAGTCGTGGATTTTTAGAGTTCTTAATTTTAAAGTGGAAAATTTGAAGAACTTTCGCTTGTCAATTGGCATTGCACCATGGGTTCCTTTTGAGCCTCACTTTGGAGCTCACTGTGCTCCCCTCTGCCCCTTAGTCATTAATGATGGACCCCTTTTGAGCCCCACCTTGGATCTCATTGTGTTCCCCTCTGCCCCATAGGCAATAATGGCTTGTGTAATACACTTTTCACTTCTGTAATATATCAGAAAAATTTTACTTCTGACCATACCATTACAAAGGAAACTATGGACAGAGGAAAATGGGGAAGTGAAAGGGGGAGCTTATGCTTTCTGTGGTCAGAGCAAATGTCTTTTAAAAAGACATTTGCTTAGAATTTTACTTTGTTATGATCAATTCTCACTGGATTCTTCTGTTTTGTTTTGCGCCGATAACTCCTGTGCTTTCTGCACTTATGTTTTAGGTTTCCTTTTCGGTCTCTTCACTGGCATAATCAACAACACTGGATCTTATTGGGGAAGCTCCGACTCATGGCCAACCATGGAGATGCAAGCAAGGTTCTCATCTGTGTATCTTTGATCATATCAGTCGATGCATTGCTCGTCATTGCTTCTTAATGCCACTGTTCAGAAGGAGGTTAGCTGTGACGACTGTTTAGGTGACACTGATATTTGTGACGTTGAGGTCGCATCAGATTTTTGAAAAAGGTAAAATCAGGAAATTTACTAGAAAATTTGGCTTTGAAGATCAGACATGCCGAGGCATTGATAACCATCTGAAGTCTGTCTAGTGCTGGTATGCAGGAAGGCCATGAAGCTCACAATTGATTTCGTTTTTGTTGTTTTAATTTATTTTTGTGCTTTCTACTTGCTATGTGTTTAATTTTCTTTACTGGCGTATTGGATTTTTCAGAGGAATGGTGCGCAGCCTTTGGGTCGGCGTCATGATCGCTTTACCATCGGGAGCGGGAGTGGCTCTCTCGATTCTCGGTGGAAATACTGGTTCCCTTGTTGGCGTCGCTATCTCAGCCTCTCTCTTGCCTCCTGCCGTTAATGCTGTGGGTGTATTTAACAATGATTATAATTTGAAGGAGAAATCATTATTTTAAGTTGAAGTTGTATTTATGAGAGTTTAGCATTTGCATTGAACAGGGAGTGAGGGAGTAAGAAGTGAGGCTCGACTGGGTGGAATCAACACACTTCAGAGAGAGGGTCCCAGTAACTCGAATTCTCGACACAAGTAAAAAAACTGTGCTTAATCTGATATAGGCATGTGACTTTTGATCACTGGAACGGAGCAGGTGAAGTGCAGTGGAAGAGGGTAGTTGAAGCAGCTCAGTAATGTAAAATAGCGCCTGATTGATCTCATTGCTGCTGAAACAGGAATTATTTAATTGATTACAATTCAATTCTTGCCGCTCTGAAGACCTTTGTTGTTCATGACATCTGCAGTATTTTCAGTTAATTGGCGTGTGCTTTTAGTGTTTGGCTGAACCGTCAGATGTCAATTTACCAACATGTAAAGTGATTCTTTTTCTTGTAGGGCATGTTATGGGGTCTCGCTTTGGTGTCTGCCATCTCTCATCCTCCATTAGATCCCCTGACCGTTAATGTGAGAATAAAACATGTGGATTCCATTTTGATTATGTTACCGTTACTGCATTGATGCTAGATTCTACTGAATTTGTTTTGCAATAGTGGACGAACATCCTTGATTTTTGTCGAATATTTTATTATTACATATTCTGTAATGAATTTGATTGCAATACAGAAAGTGTTTACTAAGACAAGGCAACCATTGACGTTGGTAGCTTTGGTGATGGTGACAATGATACAATAAAGTTGATTGTCTGAACTATATTTTTCATAGTCTACTTATTCCGGGGTTCCACCTGACTGTCGACCATTGCACAATAACGACTACCAGTTCAGCTACAGTTGCGATATGCCGACTGAAGCGGCCATCTTGGCTTCCGTCAGTCTCCTACTCACTGTCCTTAACATCATCTGCATCTTTCTGATGGGAATTGTTGTTCTGAAGGTGAGTGAAGTGTTTCGAATTACCAGTGTACCAGTTCACATCATAATTTGCTGTGAATGCTGTTTCTCAGATTTGTATTTATAACTGTTCATCATTTTGTGTTATATTTGCTAGTCTTCTTATCTGCTCTCTTTGGAAATTTAGTTGGTTTATTTGGATATTTTGTTTTTGTGATGTGACAGTTTGCTTGGATTGATGTAAAATCTGGTTAATGAAGTCCAATGACTTGTTGTTCCCCTGGAGTCATTATCATAATGCTGAAATTTCTTTGAAAATGTATCATTGCACTTATTTTCTCCTCATCTGCTGATGATAATTGATGACTCACCATAGTCGAAACCTTGTTTTGATGCCGGCGACACTTGATGACAGTTTCTAGTACCATGGATGTAGGCATCTGATCAAAGATGGTTTTCTTTATGTGTTAGATCAAAGAAATAGCACCTCATCGAGCGATGTCACCAGCTACAGCTGCATTTTGGAAGCGCGATTTGCTGGTAACTTCTAAATTTGCAGAGATGATTGTTTGAGACAGATAAAGGGTTGGTGGATGTACAAATTGTTTTGGGGACAAATAACTAACTTATGAGTCTAACTGGTAAACAACAAATGGATAAAAAAATGTTTACAGTCTTGCAGTGGTTAGTAATATTGTTACGAAGTACCTTATTTGGGCGATGCTTTTCATTTTGAACGATGTCTTATTACCAGAAGTGAATTTGTTAAGTGCTTCAGGTGATTTGATCTGTCAAAATATCTACTTTTAGTTTGCTCGTAGCACATATCAAACAGTGAAAGGGCGTCATGGGCTGGACATGGCCAAAATGGCCAGAGACATCATTGCTGAGTTTAAGGTTAGCTTTGTATTGTCTGGCTTTTCAGTGTTGATTAATCTCACATGAATTTTGAAAGGAATTTCTAGACTCTAGGTCATTCTATGGTCGTTTATGTATTCTATGTACATGGCATGTATTCTAAATAAGATGCCTGAAATGATTTAATGTCTCCTGTATTTGTGGTTTTATGCCACGCAAAATCTATATCAGTTGTATGAGGTAATGCCTGAATAGAGCTACCGGTATTCAGTATCTTTACATTTTAACCAAGAAGTGCTTTACTTTTCTTTTCTTTTGAGCCTGACTTATTACTGACTGTTAGTGTTTTGTGCTCTCTTTGCATTCCTTTACACTGTTTTAAATTATCTGCTTGGGATTTTATTGACCATTATGGCTAGTTATGATGATGGTAGTTTAACTTCAAAGTCTACAGGGTGTCTACGAAAAAAAACCCCCAGCAGGAAAACAATTATTTCTTAAAAATTCCTAAATAGATTTCTATCAAAATTTTCACACGTGTACAGCACATATTTCCCCACCTTTGTGCCAATTTTCATCTCATTTACATGTAAGATGGCCATTTTGTGAGATATCAAAGTCAAACTTCGATTTTTACGAATCAACCGACAAAATTTTATTAATGGTCCAGAAATTTCAACTTAAACCACAATTGTTCGAGATGGTTATCGGGCATAATTGCAAACCCTAACCCTAACCATAACCCTAATTGCAAAAATTGTTCGGTATCCAAAGCCAAGCTCCCGCAATGTCTGAATTTGCATCTTATCTTCATTCAATATTTAACCCATTTTGAAAGTTTTAAATGAAACTTTTATTGTTATATCGAATTCTGTGAATTTAAAAACATTTTTGCAAATTTGCATTCGATTTAAACTTTACTACTTTACTACTGCAACAACAACAACAACAACAACTGCTACTAATACTACCAAAATTGACATGAAGCCAAATTTATGTGAAGCTAGATACTTAGGCCTGTCATGCTGCGACTGAGTAGTAAAAATCGTAGTTTGACTTTGATATCTCACAAAATAGCCATCTTACATGCAAATAAGATGAAAATTGGCAGAAAGGTGGGAAAATATGTGCTGTACACGTATGACAATTTTGATAGAAATATATTTAGGAACTTTAAAGAAATCATAGTTTTCCTGCTGGGGGGTTTTTTCGTAGACACCCTGTAGTTATGTCAAGAATCAAAAGAAAAAGATTTTGCAAAGTTTAAAACTAATTCTGATTTAAAGGTTATCTGACGTCGAGTGTTTTCATTTCTTCAAGCTGTTGCAGACTTTCTCTCTGGAGGCCATTTCCAGGCAAATGATATTGTTTCATTAGTCTTGGTTGATGTGTACATGATATAACTCATTGGTGCATTGTTGAAAATGCTTACTTCGGTTCTTCTGTTTTGAAATAATATCATCGTTAAATTTGATGATTAATTGGTGTAATTTATTTCATAATTGATGTTCTACAGGCCAAGAATCCAGACAGACTTGTTGAAAACGTTATTGAGGTAATTTTAATACAATTCGACTGTATCTCTGTTTCATAATATAGCATTATAATTATATAGTAATAGTATGACACATGATACGAATGCTGTATATAGCATTTACTAGACTTGAGCATCTACAGTACATGTAGTGCATTTGCTATTGTAGCTGGTGCTTAGGTTAATATTGTATTGCCCATTTAAAATGGTGCTATAGGAATTATTGATTAATTGGTTGAATGATTGGTTGATTGATCAATTAGTTATTTAATGGACTGGTTTATTGCTGTATTAACATCTTTTATTGAAATTAATTTTAGTTATGTCATTGTTTTGCTTGTTGTCACTGCTCAGGAAATTGAACATGATCCAACTCTGTATGAAATTGCTGACACTGTTCCAGGCAAAGTGGTGCCACAGGTATGACCTACTTACAGCCACACCTGTAGATTAAGACAAATGATAACTAATTTATTTTTTATCAGTAAACTATTATTTGTATTTTCACTGAAAACGGATTGATGTTTTGGTTTCACGGTACTTGCATCAGACATGACTCGTGCCTAAACTGACTAATGGCCATATGAATGGCTCATTCCTACCTGTACCTTATTTCTGATTTAGTTCAAGACTATTATGATGATGAATTAGCATCAGGTCATCAAGTACAAATTGTGCGTCTGCTTCAGTGGAGTAGCAATATGCTCGGGGGGCCCTTGGTGAAAAACGGGCAGGGGACCCTTTCCAGAGACGATCTGACAAGTTTGCAAAATGTTGAGGACCTTTTTTTGCTTGTCGGTCTTTCGATCTTACAACTTTGTGAACAAATATTTTTTGCTCGGGTCGGGTGCCCTTTGCATTTGGCCAGGTTGTCCATATGGCTGCTACACCTCTGATCTGCTTTATCTTTGAATCATAAGGAATTGCTTTGAGTTTTGTCCTTCTTTTTATTAGTTTATGCGCCAGCTCTCTCACGAAGGGCACCTGTTCAGCCAGGTACGAGAGAAGAACCTGGTCGACACGGTCCGAGTGGGCGACCGGTGCTACCACACGATCGCGAACAGTATTGCCGCCAAGAAGTTCCTTGAGGCCACCCCGTCTCTACCGGGCTTTTTCGACAGCGACGAAGTGAAGAAGATGAACCGCAGGGGAGCACTTGTGAGGTTTCGTATTAACACGACGGATTGTCCGGCAACTCCGTTGTCGCCCGAGACTTCTCGAATCTGTTGATGGTCAACGTCGGCGTCCCAACGAAGGCCGGAAGATGGGAAGAAAGGAACGACATTCTGCCCGAATGTCAACCCCAAACGGTAGGAAGGTAACTGAATCTGAAGTAGAATTTGACCGTCCGTATCTCGTGTATTTTTTAAAGACTGCACTTTATAATATTGATAACATATTCAAGATAAACTGGAGGCATTTACTGTGTCAACAAAAGAGGGCACTGAATAGTGTTTGAAACAGTCTTTGATGTTTGCTTGAATCCAGTTTTAGTGGAGATATCCATTTTTTGTAGCATCTTGATGTTAGTCATTGATGGTTTTATAAGAAATCTGCAGTGCTGTGAATTTGAATTAGTATCAGGCAACAATCAGTTAATGCTGAAAAGCAGTTGACTTGCTGAAAATATGGCTTTTAATAAAAAAAATTTTACAGAAGTAATTTGACTGAAGTTATAATGATCGAGCTGGATTGTTGCTTTTTAAATCTGCAATGTTATAATGCAGTAACATCAAAGAAGACTTTGAAAGATATCAAATGACAATAATAGATGGAATGAGATTAACAACGGAAAAAGATAAATGGAAAAGTTTTGTGTCTAGCTATTGCCGCTAATGAGCTGGCAGAAAGCAACTATGATGATGATGATGATGATGATGATGATGATGATGATGATGATGATGATGATGATGATGATGATGATGATGATGATGATGCAATTTGCCTGCAATACTGACGAGATGTTTACCATTGTTTAGTGTGGCTTTGATTTGTTTTAAATCTAGATTTAAAATTAATAAAATCTGTGAAGCTGGCACTGAATAAGACAATGAATTCCTCATCCGACTCAAGAGGAAAAACCTTCAAGCATTTCACGTTCCCTGGAAGCGTGGTTCTCAGCTGAGTATGACCCACTCTGATCAGGTTCTAAGACCAACTTATTTGCAAGGCCCTTTTTCGTCAGCGTATTCCGTCCCTCGAACTTATCCGCTATGTATTCAAAAAAGGTATTTTTAATTGATAGAAGTTGAATTACAATGGTTTTCTTGTTGTGCCTGGCCTTTGAATTTCATGACGCAGATATAGTATTTTGTAGGCGTTCACTTAAAATTAATGCATAAATTGTTGGTTGAAATTGTAACTTAGTTTCCGTATTCATGATCTGTATTAGGAAATGAGTAACAATGATTTTGCATTTTTGATGTAAAAATAAAAGAAAGTTAGTGATTAGGTGGTATTGATAAAACAAAGTGTCAGTGTTTGGATGAGGACCAACTTATGCTAAATTTATTTGAGTTTGGTTCATGAACTCAGTTAGTTTCTTTCTTATTTTGATTTTTTACTGTTAACGTGGCAAGCAGTTTATGTGGAGTGAGTCTGTAGCTGATAGAGTACATTGTCAGACATGATCTTGTTTTTAGCCATCCGCTAGCACAATTGCTTTGCTATCAGCCCAAGATTTAGAGAAACTATTCACATATTGTTTATAGGAGGAGAATATAAATATGGCTTTTTGTTGCTCTAGAAAATGTTGGCCAAATCTTTTTGTCAAGAACTTTTGAACCATTGCAATTGGCGATTTATTTACATTGCCTATTAATATTTTGAGTGCATTTTGAATTTATGTAGCTGTTGCCATAAATGCAGAAACATGGCATTTTTGTAGAGTTGACTCTAAACATGTGATTTAGTACTTGTGATATTTTGTAGCACTTAAATGTTAGCCTCTCATTTGACAAAGCTATAGACTTGAAAATCTCTGCAATTACAGGTCTTACTAGGATCTCTTGGTTAATATTCAGAATCTTCAGAGACAGCTGTATAGTATATTTTGCGATTTTATTAGGTTCTGTGCGTCTTTGAATTTTGCTTGAATGTTCTAGTTTAGAAAAGCATTTTAAATTTGTTATTTAGCTTTGAATCATGCTATTGTATGATGCACATTGCAGCTGCTAAAAAGTTCTTTGTTGTCCAGTATCTGTTGTATACGATTAGAATTTTGCTTTTCAAGAGTTAACGGACAGTAATATATTATTGTGTGTGATCTTCTCCTAATATGTTGCATTGCGTAAGATTATGAAGTTTTGTTATATTTATAGAGCTTTTTGTAGCACTTGATGTTTCAGTTTAAAGTAAACGCTTGATTTTCTCTTATTTGATATTTCAAAAGTTTTATATGCAAGCGTAGACACTACTGGCCCAGTGTGAAATAGAATTGCACGCTGCCCAGGATCTTTCTGCAGAAACAAAAACAAAGTGTGTGAGAAGCAATCATAACTTAAGTATGGTACTGTGTCCATGGGATCCTTGGCATTGTGGTGATAGTTCTGTATTGCAAGGCCCACTTTTCAAAATTTTTTAAACAAGTCTATGGCAGAATTGTTTTCTGTAAACCCACTCCTTCATGTCAATGTGTTTGAGATTATTTTTCATATGTGCTGTATTTTAGTCAACATAGCTCATTAGACTTGGGACTTGTGGTTATTTATGTAACTTTTATATTCTGGTCCATCAATTACACACACACATGCACAGTTGCACACAAACATATGCATGCCTGACTATTGTTATTTTTACCTGAAGTTGCCTTATATTATCTGTGCCTTTAGACTTAAGAGTTGTATTTTGTACAGTTGTTGCAGATCCGTGGAATTGTCTCTGTGTAGTTCAGGTTTTGGAAATGGATTTCAAGTAAGCTGCTGTTGATATGTACCAAACGTACTTTCAGGAAAACCTGGGATGATAAAAATTCAAATTGTGTGCAGTTAGTATTATGTGAAAGCCATTAGATTCGTTGATATCTTTTTCAATGCTGGTAACTTTTGGCAAACGGTTATAAGAAAAAAATACATTTGCATATTTGCCTGCAGATGTGAAGTTTGGTATTTTTGATGGATGTGCATTGTATTATAACTGTGCTTATGTAACTGATCATGTTCTACCGTTAAAGTAATGTTAGTAAGCGTGATTTATGAACTATGTTAGTCTTTTGTCAAATTTACTTCTTACCTTTGGATAACCCATTTCTGCTCTGAGATTTAGTAGTAGTAGTAGTAGTAGTAGTAGTAGTAGTGTAGTAGTTAGTAGTAGTGGTAGTGGTAGTAGTAGTAGTAAACTTCTTTAAGCCAGTTCTTTTTTCAGTTGGAAAACGCACGGGAACGGCGTTCTCACACCTTTTATGCCAGAATCGTTTATACCGATATGCAATAATGTGTGTTTAACTTACAATTCGTTCTTTTTCAGTGGGAATGCACAGGAACAGTGTGAATTACAGTTTAAAAACAACGAGCAATATTGTACATAAATATTCCAAGTGCTGTTATTCTACTAATATCTATGGTATGCTTCTTACGACAAAACAGATGTGAAATGAGTTTCCTAACTTTTTTTCATAGAGAAAAGTACTGTTTAGCGCGATTGTAGTAATACATAAACACCAGTTGAAGGTCACTTCTGCAAAAAATCATAGTCGTGATGACGTGATCTTGTCCGTGGTGGTTCGTGGTTGAAATCTAGAGGTCAGTTTGTATCGAGTTAGTGGATGATTTTCTTTTAGTTGTATGTTGATTTACAGTTATCTATTTTTTTCTAGCATGTTTATTTGCCAGTAGTGCTGTCTTCTGTAGAATTAGAAACTGTATCCATATTTTGCTGAACATCAAATAAAGTTTTGAAATTGTTTATTTTTTAAATGTACTGTGTTCCGTTTTAGTTTAGAAGATCACGCTTCATTTGTGCTGCAATATTACTTCTGCACATAACTGATTATGTATGGGAGTGCACAGTGGCGGTTCCATGATTTCTTGGTGGGGGGATGAAATGAATTCATAGGAAGTTGGTGGGGGGTGAAAAGAGAACGAAAAAATCAATTAACTTTGCTGAGAAAGGCTGGCAAAAGGGATTTTTTCCCTAATTTACTACACTTTTTACCGAAAAAGTTTGACAAGCAAAAAACCTCATCCTCAGGTTTTTCCCTGTAGTTTTACTAGTCTTTTACCCGAAATAGATTTCACAAGCGAAAAAAGTTTGGAAGTCCAGTGGGGATGCATTATTTCCCTCTAGTAAGTTCGTTCCTGTATTCTCCATCTTTTGTCTGGTCTTTGAGTCTGGTCTTTTGCGGATGAATTTGAAGTACCATCGATTGAAACCCTTGGGTATTAGAACTGGTGCTATAGAAGTGCATTATTATTATTAAGTAAGTGAATGAGGTATTCATGCCTTTGCGTAAGCCTCCTGCAAAGGCATGAATACCTCATTCACTTACTACGCTCTCTACTTTTACAATATTTTATTCTACACAAGACCAATCTACAGTTGACCCTACATGCAATATGCTATATTATGTTACGTTAGGTTTCTTTTAAAATGCATTTGCACTAGTAGCCAACTAGCCATTAGTACCTTTTCGTCCAATTCAGTATAACTGTCGAACGCCACTCTAACTAGATGTACAAAAAGTAAGACGCTAAGTTGTACATCTGCGATTTTTAAAGCGTTTTAAGTCGATCGTGAGATTTTTCAACCGGTGTTTTTCGCAAATTTGATATCGCGATATCTGAAGACTTCATTTGATATTGTTGCTGTGCGTCTCTTATTCGCATCATAGGCCCTAATGAATTAGATGCTACTGATATCAAATACCTCCGTTGAGTTTGATTTTTCATCTAGCATCGATAGGCAGCGGCGGCTCCAGGATTTCGCAAGTGGAGGTGGGGAGCAGTGTTTATTCTAGCCACCTTGACATTGGGGTGATTTTGAATTGTTTGGGGGACAAGGTCTGATTCTTCACACTTGGGGGGGGGGGGATTTCTATCCACCAGCCATCATCTAAAAAATTTGGGGGAATTTAAAAACTTGGGGGTGGGAATTCCCCCAGAGAAGGCCTAGAATAAACACTGGAAGTGGGGGCCGTTGGGATGGCAACTTCTAAGCATGGGGCCAACCATTTGTTGATAGGTGTGTATTAGTAGGTATAGGGTCCCAGCAGGGAGCTAGCCTACTGGGGGCATTCAATAGGGGCATGGCCCTCCGGGCCCACCATGTGGTGCCGCCACTGTCGATAAAAAGTAGCGCATATTTTCCGCGTCAAATGAAATATTGGCGGCGCTCGAGGATCAGAGTCATATTTCCACCGACGGAAAGTGTGTGTTTCCGTAAAGGACCTAGAACACATTTGTTCGAAATGTTTCCGTTGTCAACGTCGTATTCGATTTCGATTCGATAAAAATAACTGTTTTGCTGACGCAAATGGCTCGTATTCGAGTGCAAGAAGTGCTTTAACCTCTTAACCGTGTATTTAACTGTAGCCTAACTCAATGTAAATTGGACGGATATATCCGGGGTCCCCAGTTAAGGGGTTAATGGTCTGCGGTGCACGGGTGTCGATTGTAGACGATGCACTAAAATACGGTAACCTATATGTACTTGTATCGAGACACTCGATTTCTCTGGAAAGAAGTTGTGCCTCTATTTGAAGCCACCAACCTGTCCGTAGAAAATTGAAAACTTAAACATCTTTGTTTAATTTAATGAAAACTAAAATAGAAACAGTCGCTAATTAATTATAAGTAACCAATTTGCGAAATGCCTGATCTACTGAGTTATTCAAACCAAGGCTATTTCTAGGATTATCAATTTGGGGATGTGTGACGGTGTCGGTCCCAAATTTGGGGGTTTTGGAGGGTGTAGGGTGCATCTCAGGCTCGGATTGGGGAACATTTGGGGAGCATCGGTCTCAAATGGGGGGAGGTGTTAGGGGTGTAAAAATATCCCTGATTGAAACATCTGACCAATTAAATTAAGCACTGTAGCGGATTATTTTTATCAGTTACGGATATATATATATATATATATATATATATATATATATATATATCCGTTGTCACTATATATTTATATATATATATATATATATATATATATATATATATGCTGCTTAATCGGCAAGCCGCATTTTAAAAATCAAGTAGCATGCCGATTGAGGACTCGACAGATCAAATTGTCCTTCAGACTGTGCATTTTGATTCCAATGGCTCATACTATGAACGATGAACGCAGGGCCGGCCTTACGTTTTGCGGGGCCCTGGGCGAGATAGGATTAGGGTCAGTGCGGGGCCCTGGGCAAGATAGGGTTAGGGTCAGTGACAAGAAAAAAAGGTCGGTCGTCAACAATCGCGGGGCATTCGAAGACTTTGCTCGGGGCCTCTATAGAGGAACGGGGACCTGGATGAACGCATATGAACCTTCGGTATAATCCGGGTTCCGTCATGAGATCCAGGAAAGAAGGCGATCGTGGAAACTTAACAGATGTCGCAGTATTTGACGACTGTATTCATGTCTGATCGGTCGATTTAGGCAGATCGAATCGACAACAACAAAGCAGTCTGTGTCCACAAAACAGATGGCGCACTATAATCGACAAAAGCGAGACTCGTGAATCCTCCAACAGGGAAATACACCGTCATTGTAAATGCACGTCGTAAGTTCACTGCCTTCAAGTTCCAGCACATTGTTTGGGGACGTAACCGGATATGCATGCATTGTGTCCGAACAAATGTCTCCATCAGAGAAGGTTTATCTGCTGAGTTAGCAAAAATAGCAAATCGGTGGGTTTCTGGTGATAGACACAATAGTCGCAGACGCGAAGACAGCTGTGAAGGGAGAATTTATACCTGTTTCGCTATAATTTAATCCTTGCCAAAAGCACTCCCTTATATATTCGAAATTGCAGTAGAACTTCGTTATAACGGACTTGGTTATAGCGTATCCTCGGCTACAGCTTGCCGCATTGTACTGTACGGTTCCGTTTGATGCGTTACCGTATTGGACGGTGTTGGATATATAGGGGCCTAGCGTGCCTCGGATATAACGCACTGAATTTTACAGACCGGCTAAGTAACTTACGTTATAACGAAGTTCTACTGTAGCCTACTGTAGTCGAATCCGATATCGAAGCTGATATAGAAAAAGAGATAGGGCCCTATACGGCATGATTTTCTGCAGACAGTTGAAGTTGGGTGTCAATATAAGAGCAGCTCAACCAGAAAGTCTTCGCTGTAATATTTTAAGAAAAATGATTCGAAAGTTTGTTTATGTTGCCGTCATCGTCACACTAAACGTTGCGTACATTTCATCGGGTCTGTATCGCAGTTCGAATTATTCGAAGTTATGTGGAGCTGGAGTCTACCTCAACGTATCGGCGTATAGACAGGTGAATGTACGTACGTCCCTGGAATGTGTCGAATCCTGCAGTCGGATCCAGCAGTGTGCCGGAATCAATTACTTCTCGCCGGCGCGAACTTGCAAATTGCTGTTCTACAACCTGACCAGAAGTTACAACTGTAGATCGCTAGCGGTAGCAAGACAAGCAGCAAGATTCTACCATAAGGTCTGTGTTTTTACTAGACTTAAAGTTATGCTTTCGTATATAGTTCTAGTTGGAACGAACGGCATAGAAACCGAATGCGAGAATACCATATGTCCGCCAACAAAGTTGATTACATCTGACCTAACCAGACCCGTAGAGTAGCCCGGATTCCAGAATGGGGGGGGGGAGGCACTTCCATATTTTTCGACCCAAATGTTGACGGGCAAAAAGTTCGTCGTCGCAAATGCCGTCTCTTGCGTTTTCCTCGGTCTAATACTACCCCCTCCCCACTTCTCACTAGTCTTAGACGAAACTCACGACGGACCCGATCCGAATTAGGGGAATGGACCCCGTGGGCCGTGTCCACCCCGTGAGAGCTCATGACAATGACCAACTTTGCAGGTATACACTGTAAGTGATATGTACTATATGTAGCCTATACCTGTATACATAGCGATGTGCATGTATGTATGGGTAATCAACTAGATTTGCTGCTTTTGAGAGCGCTATAGAAATTAACGAGCTTTTACTTAGCCTACTTATTTCTACCTACTTACTTAATATATATACAGGATTTCAAGTGCTTGAACAACGGCACTTATGTTGAGGGACGATGCGAATGCTTCGATGGATGGGTTGGAAAACGCTGTGGAAAACTGGCAAAAGGTATCCTGTTCTCTCTCTAAGTTATTGCCTATTCACCATAAACAGGACCGAAAAATCAGACTGACTTATTGGATTTGACAATGGGGCAGTGGCGGTTCCAGGAATTCTTGGTGAGGGGATGAAATTTTTTAAAGGAAGTTTTGGCCTTGAAATAGTCCGACGCCGAGTACAGTAGTTTTGGCAGAATCGAACACCATTGAACTACACACGGTTTAAGATTTAATAATGGAGATTTTAAAACTATTGTGACAAAGGCGTAAACTTGGATGAAAAAATGGAGGAGCCCAACCCCTATAACTTTCCCATTCCATAGCTTAGCCTCTTAAAAAGTGGGGACTTGAGTCTACCGGTCTTATAGAAGTTTGCAGGTGTGTATGCAATGATTCTTAAAAATAATAAAATTGGGTAGACTCATAGGCGTAAATAAACTTCTTGTAGGACTAAAGACTCGAACCCCCAATTTTTGAGAGGTAGGAAAGGCGTAGGAAAGGTATAGGGGTTGGGCCACCACTTTTTCATCCAGGTTTACGCCGGTGGGTAGACTGCTAACGGAAAATATTATTGCTTAGAGTAGTTTAGTTTGATTTTACTGTGTAGGTCTATATAGTTTTTTGGCCATATTTCAGCAAACACTAAAGATATCAGCATGAAATTTGGCAATTGCATCAGAAACATTCCCAGGTATATGGCCTATAAATTTCATTTAAATCGCTACACACGCGGCCGAGATATTAAATATCATAAAGGCGACCAGTTTTTACTTGTTCACCCTGTATAGATTGTTCCGAACTATACGCGCTGTACGGCGTTCGAAGCTGTTTGGGTAAACTGGAGCCGTACAACCTAACGTCCTGTCTGATCCAACCCAACGCCACTAGGGCGCCGTTTCGAGTCTACTGTTGGCTGAACGAGCAATTCGACTTCGGCCAGACGTTGATCCAAGCGAACACGGTCACTCGCTTCTGCCAGGTTTCCTTCAACCGCTCGTGGGTCGAATACCGGAACGGATTCGGCTACTGTCAGTACTCGTTCTGGCTCGGCAACGAGCGCATACACGAGCTGACCGCCGACGGTCAGTCGACCCTTTTCGTCACCACCTGGACGGACTCCAATCAAATCAACCGGTCTCTGTTTACGTACGTCTACGGAAACTTCACCGTCGGACCGGAGTCGACGTACTACAGGGTGTCAATCAACAGGGATAAGTCATTCCCGTTCCCCCTCAACCCCACCCACGGCGATTCCTTCATGCCCACCAATGAACCGGAGAACCTCGACGGTCAGAGGTTCTCCACGTTCGACCAAGACGGCGACCAGTTCGCCGGAGGCAGCTGCGCCCAGGTGCACGGAAGCGGATGGTGGTTCAACAACTGCACGGCCGCCAACCTGAACGGAAACCCGATGAGTCAGAATCAGAGCACTACCGCCAATAGTCAACAGGCGAACGAGAGTAGGAAGGCGCCGCAGTTTAGACCTACAGATATAAACTGGAAATACAATCTCGGACAAATCCCTATCAATGCGACAGTAATGGGACTACTAAGAGTAGTAAGAGCCCCTTAACAGTTGACACATTAGATATCGCCACCGTAGGCTGCTAACCAGAAGCATTGGGGCGTAGCCAGGGAGGCACGAGGTCCCCCCCCCACTCGGGCTGGGACCGGTCTTGATCGGTTCGTCCAAAGCCATTGAATAGTTTGGGTAGGGGTGGGGGTAGCATAACATTGCGAGAACGCACCAGATTTCAAAGCGCTTGAGATGACTACCTTTTTGCTCGTTAAGACCTTCAATTGGGCCAAAATGTGAACATGTAGATGTGCCCCCCTATTCAAGAGTCCTGGCTACGCCTCTGACCAGAAGACAACGTTTAAATGCACATTTGAAACTTTCACAGTAGGCCTAGGTCTTTATTTGGTGGTGTATACAGGGTTATTTCTAGAATTGTGAATTTGGGGGTCGGTAAAATTTGGAGGTGTTCGGAGGCTATTTAGGGCACATACCACATACATACCATTGTGAGATTAGCAAATTTGGGGGTGTCGACCTCAAATTGGGGCGGCAGTTGGGGTGTAAAAATATCCCTGGGTGTACCTGTATATGATTCGTTTGTCAGTTTCTAGTATTGTAAAGAAAGTAATGTTAACATTTGTTTTTACGCACCTTTTTTCAAACTTTCGAACGAGAATAGCAAACAACTCTATTCTTCGAAATACTGTAGCCTATACGCTGTAAATAGACTAGATGTTTGAAAGTGCTGATCAGTTTCCGATACAGATTTTCTATTGTTTATTAAATTGATTTGGGTCGGAAGGTGGCAGGGTGGGTTACGTACTGGAGCGTCAGGCTGACGGAGCGGGTTCAAGCCGTGTTAGTGCCCCTAGTGGCTTTCACACAGGCAGTAGGCCTAATACCTTCTAAGCCACTTTAAATCATGCTAAGTAAGTAAGATCCTCGATGTAGATTTTACAAGTATTACAATTTCAGTTCGACTATTTTGTGGAGTTTTGTCAATAAATAAATAATAATTATGCACTTTTATATCACCATTTCAAATACACAGGAATCGATGGTAAAAACTAAAAAATGGTAAAATGGTCAAAAATCAGTCCATAAACCAATCAATAAGCCAACCATTAAACGAATCATTCAATCGATCCAATAAATCAATCACTCAATCAATCAACTTTTATAACGCCATTTTATGCTTAGAGCTGTTACGGTTTCATCGCGTGCAATTTCGGTGGGTTTCGGTTCGGTTTTAACTGAAAAACCGCGGTTTCGGTTCGGTTCGGTTAACCGTAACAGCATTATTTATGCTTAGAATGCATATTCAATTTGAATTAGCACTTGAGATAGCATAAACCTAAAGACCAGGGCGTAGCGTGACTTTTGGGGGCCCGGGGGCATCTTTGCCATGAGGGCCCCAGAGTTTCGAGCTGACGAGCAAAAAAAGGTTATCACCTCCTTTTTCATTCTGACGAGCAAAAAAAACGTTATCACCGCCTTTCTTTTTCATCCTGACGAGCAAAAAAAGGACATCATTTCTAGGGTTAGGGTTACGGTTAAGTTAGGGTTAACCCTAACCTAACCCTAGCTTAGACCCCTCTTCGGGGGCCCCCCGCCCAGGGCCCGGGGCTGTCAACAAAGTGCCCCCGCCCCCCACGTTACGCCACTGCTAAAGGCTCACGAGAAATTCGCTTGCAGTTCAAATTAGTTTGCTAAATAAAATAATTTTATTGTAGGAAATTCTCCTACTCAGTCCAGAGATTGTCGTACGTCAAGTCCAAAGCTTTCAGGATTTTTTCTCATACTCGCTAGGAGGAGTAAAAGTGAAACATTAGGTTCCTGGTTTTTAAAGTTATAGAAAAACGGCAAAAACAATTTTTAGCCAGAACGCTCCTTAAGATTGCCTTTCGCATCAATACATAGTTACCAGGTATTGCTAACCTTGCTAACCGAGTAAATAAAATCGGAACATGCTATTGCACAGCCACCAGCCAACAAAATCCCCTATCTTGTGTGAGACTGAAAATGAAATAGGCTTCCTATCATTTTCACACAACGATATTAGTTTCTAAAATATTTTCTTTCTCACGTTTCAAAATTTGGCTATTGGCTATGGGCCATATTCAAATGTGGACCATGTGGTTATGGGCCATATTCGAATAATTATAAAATTTGGTTATTTACACAATAGGTTATGGAATATTTTCGAATATGGACCATATTCTGCATAAGGGGCCGTCCATAAATGACGTCACGCGCTTTTGGCAGTTTTTTACCCTCTCCCGTTACAAGTCGTCACAAAAAGTCATACCCATAAAAATGACGTCACAACGCGTTAATCCCCCCATATTTTTAATGTCGAAATTAACGTCACACATCGTCACAAATGTTCGAACCTCTCCCCCTAAGTGCGTGACGTCATTTATGGACGGTCCCTAATTGCTAACTGGTTCAAGATTTGAATCGTGTGTTACGCTAACTGTTGGCGGCTGGAGCTGTCGGGACTCTACCGCAGACCCCAGACCCCGTTGGGGAGCACGCGACGCTCCACAAAACTGGCAATATCACTTCCTTGTGTCCTCTATTACGGAACCCAAAGCTACGCCAATGAATCAGGGTATCCATCGGCATGCCAAAGTATGTCAAAGCGCCTTTGACTTCGACCTTCGTCGTGCGTACGGCGCTATAGAAGTCGTCAAGAAGATAAAGATAAAGATAAAGATAAAGATAAAGATAAAGATAAAGATAAAGATAAAGATAAAGATAAAGATAAAGATATATATCCCGTGCATTAATTTGCCGGACTCTTGTTGTGCGGAATGGATTTCCATGCCCTGTGCAAAGATCGTGCTGGCCACGGAATGCCTTTACGGAGGCTTCTGAGGCGGTGAGTCTACCGCAGACGCAGAGTCTAAAGACGAGTCCAATAAAATGTCGGTACAAGCTTTAAGGGGCGTTTCAAGGACAAGGAAACCCATCGAATATAACAAGTTCATCAGTTGTGCATGCGTCTAGTAGAAGAGCCAATCAGCTCACAGTTTGCGCGGCATTTATACAGCGCCAGCGGAGAGAGAGAGAGAGAGAGAGAGAGAGAGAGAGAGAGAGAGAGAGAGAGAGAGAGAGAGAGAGAGAGAGGCAGAGACAGTGACAGAGACAGAGACAGGCAAGCACGACCTAATTTCTGTCCACTCGCGCATTCCTCGGAATATAAACGAATTTAACTGGCGCCATTCGTTTGCGCCTCTTCGTTTCTACTGTGCGACGAAGTTGATTTGGTGCAACGTATGGTTCGTTTGACCCTCGCACCTCAGCGTTAATGAAGTGACGCACGAAACCGAACGCCGCCATTTGTTTATTTGTTTAGTTTACGTCGGGCAAGCGACAATAGTAGAGTTTAATTAAAGTCTCTGGCAATATGCCACGCATAGTCAGCATGTTTCTTTACGAAAGACAGAAGAAATACGAGAGAAAATCGACTCAAACAGAAAGAAAAATGCGTGTCAAATGTTAAAATTCGATTATATCGAATGTGCATCGTTTCGAATAAATAGATATATAATATACAGTATATATATATATATATATATATATATATAAGTCTTGTATAAAGTTTAGGATTGAGGCCATGTGTCCTTGTCTGGGGGATATTTAGGGATTTCTTGCAATGTTCCTACTTAGACACTTCAGTTAAAGTAAGCTACATCTTGCTAATTTGGATATTTCTCTCAATTTTGACGCTCTTCTCAGTTTATACAAAGCGCAATATAGACCTAAATAGTAAGCAGATGTTTTTGAAACGTTGAACTTTTGAAAGTATACACAATGGTCACAATCAACCAGGTAAGTAATCCCGGTTGAGGATTCTTTGAAGGAATCCAAATTTTGAAGCGCTCTTGGATTTCCTGATTTTTACGAGAAGCTGCAAATGTCTTGGATTTTCGAATTACCAATTTGCCGGAACGGATTTTTACGCAAAACTATCTTAAATATTTGATAGGCCCTATATATATTTAGAAGGCTTTTAGAATTAATTAAAAGTTGAAGATCATGCACACACGATTACAGCGTTGCAGAATCGCGCGCCCATACTGTATTTAGCTGTAGCACACACATGCACACACATACACACACAGAGCGCCGACGATGTACTGTAGTTCTTATGTCAGTGGCGTAGCCAGGATTTCCGGAAGGGGGCTTGGTTTTGACTTTTGACCGTAACCAACTTTCGAAAAATCTTGACAAGCAAAAAAGGTCATGCTATGCACGCCTATGGCGCTTTTAAAAATTTGGTCAGCAGCCTCAAGGGGGCTTTGACCCTCAAAACTATGTCCGAACACATTTTACAAAAATTTTTCGTCGGCGCCCAAGGGGGAGTTTAACCCCAACCCCCTTTGGCTACGCCACTGTCTCATGTATATTGTATTTGGATGAATGCGTCGTATGCAGTACAGTATATCCTGTATAGCAGAGAGAGAGATAGATAGACAGAGACAGAGAGACAGAGGGAGACAGAGAGGGAGACAGAGACAGACAGACAGACCGACAGACTGAAACAGATAGACAAGAGAGACAGACAGCCAGACAGACAGAGATGTATGCGCGATGGCCGTAGATTGCGATTATTATCGGCCTTATTGTTCTCCAGCATCGGCATCGGCCTTTAGCGTCGCAAATGATAATTCGGAATTGGTTGGTCGAACGAGTGGATGCATACATTTTGCGGACATAAAAAGAAGCGGTGCGCAAATGGAACGACTGAAGATAGAAGCGAGATGAACGGACGAATAGATAAAACAAGGCAGAGGAATGGGACGGGCAGTGGGGGGGGGGGCAAGACCGCCGGGAGAAGGGAAGATAGAATCTCCCGAGTGCGAAACGGGTGGCTTTGGAAATCAGGAAATCGTATGAATGGAATAAAGCATGGATCGATATACACGCACACATACAGCGGATAAAGCAACCTGGGATTAAAATGGAAATCTTTCGCACGAGACCTATTTCGCTTTGTTAGTAGCAACATCGTTGTGTTCTTGGCAAGGATTTCAGGAACGCATAGCTTGTTAGGCCCTAAAGTGCGTCAGATTAACTATGCATGAGCTGCTTTTTTAATAAAGTAAGTCGAATAATATTGATATTGTCCACCTCTTCTGTTCTTAATTTTAATTATCGGCGACCGTCGTTGTTTTATTAATTTATTCCAACGAGCAAAATTAAACAGTCCTGAGTTAATCAAACCACCAGCCACGCGACTGTGAACGTTTTTCTGGCGTATACTGATTATCTTTGACCCATTTGTGGGTCACTATAATAAATTATTTTAATCTAATCCATTTCCCTGCTTCGCTGAGTAGCTGTTTTCGTTTTCTGCTGTGTTCGCATCTCTCGGAATTGTTTTGCACAAATCGGAATACACCATTACTGCTATAATACTTACTAGCTTTTGTTCAAAATCTCGCTTTAAAGTAAATTTGAATCACGACCATAGGATCATATTTTGAGATAGGTGTCTCTTATGTGGTGACTAAAAGTGATGCCAGTTGTATAACTCCGTTCAGCGATTATTACCTCGTCATTTCCATAGCAACCATTGTCATATTGTCATCACCCTCATTTTAGAACGGGCCACAGCTTTACGTGGTCGCTAAGGAGATGTCTACAACAGAAATATTCAAATGGCGGCCTGCGGACCAGTTCCGGCCCGGAAATGGGTGTGGAATGGCCCGCGAGCATACCGAAACTATATATATTATATATACTGTATATATGTACTGCAGTGTGTATATATACATACTGTATATATACACACTGTATATATACATTACATATTGTATATATACTGTATATATAACTGTTTTTGTAATGCTTACGAACTATTTTTAACATATTATTTTCAATTCACGAACGTTCAAAACAGCCCAAGTTTTTGCGACGCATTTTTAAATGTGATCTGTTTTCCGGCCTCGTATTATTAATTATTTCACATCGAATGACAATATTGCAGATGTATACAACGCGTCGCGGTGTCTTATGGAAATGCATTTCTCGAACTCCGACAGCGCATGCATGATGCAAGCGTGACCGTTAATGCTCACTGACTGCGCATCAGGCATAAAAGCCAAATTATGCAGCGCCAAGAGGCACGATGGACCGGAGTCACTGGACTGAATTATTGCGCTATATAACCAGCACATTTCATCGTTTTCCGTTATGGAATCAGTCAAACTGTTGAAAATCAACCTCGTTTGTAAAAAAATCGAATGGGTGCTCTGCGAAACGCGGTTGAAGACAGTAACGTTTTCTCTCTATACGTGGTCAACAAAAATTCGTTTCGATGGCGAACACAAACAGTCGAAGCCAGAGAACGAACGAACGGCAGGCAGGCGTATACCAGTTTTATCGGAAACATTTTCCTGGAACTTACGATCTCCGTCCAATTTGCTCTTCAGTTTGGTCTCACTCCATAGCCTCCGACTATTTCAGTCATTTATGTAGATGCGATCAGACGGAGTGCCTCTGCGCAAACACATCAACATCAATTTCAACATAAAAACACACGAACACACGCGCGCTCGCACACACACACACGCGCATACATAGGAACACACAGTCACACACACACACACACACAAGATTCTTTTCTTGTTGAAATGCGTCGGCACAATGCGACTGGGTATACTTCTGGCTATTTCTGCAGCGCAAAGACGTCGACAGCAGCGGTGAATCGGTCGTCTGGTCGGAGGAGGGAGTGAGGCGACGACGACGACGACGACGACGTCGCGTCTATTCAGGGCGGACACGATCTCGACACGGCGATGCCATTTTACGAGGCAGACCTCGGGGAAAGTTCTTCGACACCAGAGGTCAGTCCAGAGACCGTTCTCTCGTATTCCCAACGCCAGCACCCACCCAGTCTCTCGTCTTTCACCGCGGCCTGCTGCCCCCGTTCCCACTTCGAACCAGGCTCCATTCTCTGTCCGTCTGTCTATCTATCTATCCATCTATCTATCTATCTATCTATCTATCTATCTATCTATCTATCTATCTATCTGCCTGTCTCTGTCTCTCCATCTCTGTCTGTCTGGATTCGGTGCGCCATCGGACGATAACCTTGGCATTGGGATAGTGGCGCCATAGAAGTTGATTGATTGATTGCTTGATTGATTGCTTGCTTGATGTCTCTGGTCTCTACATCTGCCTCTGTCGACATGTCTGTCTCTGTCTGATTGTCTGTCTGTCTGTCACTCTCTCCCTCTCTCCCTCTCTCTCCCTCTCCCTCTCCTCTCTCTCTCTCTCTCTCTCTCTCTCCTGACCCGTGTGACGTTTTGTCTTCGATGCTTAGAGGAGTAGCGATCGCTTCGTTCGTTCGTTTTCTTCTCGTCTGTTGTCTCAGTGTCGTTAATGTCGTCTGATGAATGATTAATTTTGTCCCATACAGCTCAGAATTTTTCGCCTCTCCTCCTGATACGCACGGACAAGAGCTTCAGTTTGAACGACCGGCCGGCGGCGGAGTGACCGGTCAGTCGGGAGAGAAGGTCTCGGTCGCACTTCCGATCCGCAGAATTTCTTTCGGCAATTCGCGGGACACAGGCTGACTTAGTCTCCTTAACCACTTTGAGTCACGTTATTATCATTATTAAGTCGTGTCGTGCCGACTTTTCACGACACGCATCGTCCGACATTCCGTCACGCAACCGACCAAAAAACCCGTATCCTTATATAGCGCCAAACACGCCACCGACCTCACGCCCTCTGGCGGGACGGGGGGGGGGTCACTATGTGCAAATGAGGGCTGACACACCCAACCGCTCAGACTTAACAAAATCTGCATGCCTCCGCGTTTCCCCCAAAGAAACAATAAACTTCTATTCGGGTGGTCCTCCACAGGAGCACTATGTTTGCATTTCAAATGGAAACCATTACAATTGACGTAAGAAAGTCGAGCAGACGGCTATTTTATTGGTTGAGTCCAAGTGCGTTCTGGCGCCAAAGCAGGTGGCATTCAGAAAAGACTGCTCTTTTCAACAACACATTAAGCGCTATCGATCCACGTCGACGGTATTTTTCTTGCCGTTGACGTGTAGGCTAGACACGAGGGAAAACAGCCTAAAAAGGCCGGGTACCCCTATTCTTTCGAACCTCGTGGCAGTGGCGGATCCACAGGGGGGCCGTGGGGCGTGCCCCCTATTGAGTTCGTGGCCCCCAGTGCCCCCTGTTGGGACCCTATACTTAATACTACATACCTAACAACAAATGGTTGCCCCCATGATTAGAAGTTGCCACCCCAACGGCCCCCCTACTTGCCAAAGCCTAGAGCCGCCACTGCCTCGTGGGCTGGTCGCGACAATCGTGCAAGATCATTTCGACTGGACTTTGCCCATGAGCATCATGAATAATTACAATTATTTATAGTAATAACTCTGTGGCAACACAATTCCTATAACTCGAAGGGCAAGATGTGATTTTATGTAGGACTAAGTTTTTGATGCGGATTTAAGAAACATTGTCAACACTTTTCTCTCACGTCAGAATTGTTGCCTAAATATATTTGGGCTACAAAATACTGTAAATATTTTTTAGATATATCTCTGCGTTTTTTTAGGTAGGTACACTGCAAACCTGTCATATTTATTTTAGATTTATTTACATATTGCATATTTATTTGGACTTATCTTCATATTTACAAAGTTATCTGCTGATTTATTTATATTTATTTAAATGTTAGCTATTATATATATTTATTTATATATTTATAATTATAATTATATTTCATATATATTTTTTCATGTTTTGATGATGTCATCGCAGCACTGAATAGCCATGTTGAGATTGACATGGTATTTTTTGACGTCGAACGCTATTCTGTCTCGTTCGACTTACAAATGATAGCCAGAAAAAGCATAATAACTAAATTCTTCACAGATTTTAAAGTACTTTCAAATGATGTTAGCAATCTATGATATGTGACACAGAACACGAGATATCCGTGGATAATAATTTATCCCATTTCGGTGGTTACGAACGGGTGCAAAAGAGGTGGGCTTACAAGGGTTAAACTACATCTACAGGGTGGCGCAAAAACCCGGACTAGTCACATTTAGGTTTGCATTTAATATAGTCCGGTTTTTTGCACCACCCTATATTCATGTAGTTGAATACGTGATGAACAAGTAAATCGAATCGTAGTTCATTAATTATAATGAGGATTGGAAAGTTGTATGTGTCTCGGTGTTGGAAAATATTTTTTCATATAAGCCATCAGAGTTGCGCTATAATATTCAACGCCTCTCAATGGTTTCAACAGATTCTATGGTTTCAGCCGTTTCCGTCTTCTCGTGATTATCCTTTGTCTTAACTTTTACGTGAGGAATTATTGCCTCATTTCCTCACTAACTGCTGACCATCAATTACTGATTAAGAAATTTGTTATGTATGGGTTGGGTTGGGTTGAGTCAAGTAACCCAGTTGTTTTCGTGGGTTGGGTTTGAATAGTGATGGGTTGGGTTGGGTTTTAAAAAATGGAACCATGTCTGCATTAGATGCATTGGAGTGATGCGGATGAAGAGTTATTCTATGCATGTACTATTGTATGGTACTGCAGCTACCAGGCCAGATAAGTGTACCGGTACTTCTAATGCATTCCATGGATTAATTCAATTAGCTGTCTGTACAGTTTTTCAAATAAACGAAAAAGCAAATGTTGACGGTTTTCAAGAATTATGCTGGAACTCACTTGTACATGTATGTATGACGTCAGGGCGCGATTTGTAGGGAGAAGGGGAATCTTTCCCCCTACTGCCCAACTGCATCCCCCCTACTGCTACATCCCTCCACCACTACATCCCCCCACTGCTACATTTCCCAACAACTACATCTCCCAAACTCGACATATCCCCCCACTGCTCCAGGACACAAATCGCACCCTGTATGGCGTTGTCTATCCCATCAAGCAGCTTTTGTGACAAAATACTTAAAGAGAATCGCTGATCTTTGCTAAATATAATGGACATGTTATCTTGTCATCTGAATGATGATCACTTTTCATTATTGTCTCTATCGTTGGTTTTTTGGTTTGTATGTATATTTATTTCTTGCACAAATAACATATAACAAAATATAATAAAATATAACGATAATAATAATAATATCAATAATAATAATAATAATAATAATATGATATTATGTGGTTTAGTATAGGTTACTGCTGTTTTGAAAACCATTGTCACTCCATGCATCCCTCTATTCCATTTACATTTGTCCACTACAGCTGTTATCTTTGATCAGTAGCGTGCAGAAAGGGGCCGGTGGAGCCGGGCGCCGGCCAGAGGGGCGCTAACATTGACTCGGCGCCTTTTTTTGCTCGTCAAAAATTGTTTGACTCGGCGACCGTTTTTTTTAATCGACTTGGCCCCTGGCGCCCACCAATCTCTGAACGCCACTGCCTTTGATTTTACAAAAGGCAAACACCATTCGCAGCTCTCGGCGTACCCTGCCGAAACAGCACAAGTATTCGATTTCAGTTCTTCGCATGGATTTTTTTTGCACCGTAATCGCTGCAATCATCGGCCGAATAACGCGATCCAGCATTCGAGTGAAATTGCCAGATTTCCTGGAGGTTGTCACTCGCCGACTCATCCTCCGCGGCAGCCATCGGAGTATCAACGCAGCTTACGGAGAGGGAGACAGACAGACAGACAGACAGACAGACAGACAGACAGACAGACAGAGACAGACAGATGGCGCTGATTTCGGGGGCCGATGTGGGCCTTACGTCGGCGATCGTCTAACGGTCTCGATGCTTGTCGTCGCGCGGCCGGGTCGATCGACTGCATGCGCCCCACCTTACCCCCCGCCCCCCATCACTCTCTCACTCCCTGGGAACCGTCCGGGCAATCGGTGATCTCAGACGACGAGTAGTGCAGCATCGTCGCCGGCCGCGGCGAGATTACTTTGCTCTCTCTCTCTCTCTCGTTTCATTTAAATTTCGTCGCATGAACGGCCGAAGAAGAGGCCGGGTTTCGACGCGTTGTCGTCGAAATGAAAATGTTGTCACGGTGTCGGACGCGGGTCGGAAGGACCAGCGAGCGCTCCTCTCTCTCTCTCTCTCTCTCTCTCTCTCTCTCTCTCTCTCTCTCTCTCGCACCCGAGCAGGACTCGGTAAGACCGGGCGACGAGGCGACGGAGGACCTTTGTTTCCGGTCCGGTGAGTTCACCATCTTATTTCCGTCGGCAGCGACGATATGTCGTCGTCGGCGCAGCTGCTAAATTATTCATGTTCTTCGCCGTTCCACCCGTCGCTGGTCGGTTGTCGTTGTCGTTGTTGTTGCTGCTGCTGTTGTCTGTTGTCCATCGACTCTTTCGCCATCTGGAGGGTATTCTAGGAACTAAGGTTCGCAGGCGAAAATGGCGATCGTATCGTAGGAATGAAACGACAGGATCTATGATGATGAGGTCGAAATGATTGGACGTGTAGGGTCGTGTGATGGACGCAATTGACGTTTGTTTGACGAGAGGGCGAACCCATGCCCCCCCCCCGCCCGAGGAAGTAACAGCGACGGAACCAGGACAGCCTTCGTCCGGTCAAGATGGACGCCGAACGGAGATGAAGCTGTCTCGAAGTCATCAACTCGTTGCCCTCCTCCGCATCGAAGAGAAGACGACTTTAGCAAAGTGGTAGGCTAATATTTGATTTTGCGAGTTAAAAACGCTGAGTTTCTCTCAAACGGAAATCACCCGAATTCGGTCAGCATAATGATCAATGCTCATTGTCGGAATACAGATTGGTAGCGTCCTAGATGGAATTCTATCTTTTCCTCAGTGTCCTTGACCTTGGAGACTGCTCCTAACAGTGGCGGCTCTAGAATTTGGCAAGTGGGGCCGTTGGGGTGGCAACTTCTAATCACGGGGGCAACCATTTGTTGTTTAATGTATGTAGCATTAAGTATAGGGTCCCAACTGGGGCCACTGAAGTCAGTCACTCAATAGGGGCACAGGCCCCTGGCCCTGGTAGAGCCGCCACTGTGCTCCTTGTCCTTGACATTTACCTCTTACTCACTGACCCAAAGTAGTAGTAGTAGCAGTAGTAGTAGTAGTAGTAGTAGTAGTAGTAGTAGTAGTAGTAGTAGTAGTAGTAGTAGTAGTAGTAGTAGTAGTAGTAGTAGTAGTAGTAGTAGTAGTAGCAGCAGGGCTTTTTTAAGAAAATATTTTCCGGAGCGCAACAGTCGTATATATATATATATATATATATATAATGATTATAAACAATACAATATAACACTGTATAGATAGATAGATATAGTTCTAAATTTTCTATTTAATAATTTAATTTTGCAAAAAACCAGTCTTCAGATTTTCCGGAGCGCCGCTCCGCCTCGCTCCGGCACAAAAATCCCTGAGTATTATTATTATTATTATTATTATTAGTAGTAGTAGTAGTAGTAGTAGTAGTAGTAGTAGTAGTAGTAGTAGTAGTAGTAGTAGTAGTAGTAGTAGTAGTAGTAGTAAACTTCTTTAGCGCCATTGTAGTAGTACATCAGTACCAGTCAATGGTCGCTTCAGTAAAAAAAGATCATAGTCGTGATCTTGTCCGCGGTGGTTCATGGTTGAAACCATGCAGAGACCACCAGTCAGTACTTCCAGATTCCTTTTAAGGCGGATATGCAATCAGGAATAGATGTGCTTTTAGTCTAGACATGAAGGTAGTAAGACACTCAGTCTGGCGGACGCCGCGGACCTGTACCGGCAGAGAATTCCAAAGTCTGGGATGGCCTGGCGACACCCGCTCCCCCAAAAGAGCAAAAGGAGTTTAAATTTGCGGTCATCGTTTGTGTTTTTTAAAACGCAGGGCAGATTATTACCAGATTATTAGACTCACGTCCAAAAAAATTTGATAAATGGGAGTACGTCCTCACCAAAGGAAGATATAGCTTAGCAACCCCACATAAATCGAGCACTGATCCCGCGTTTTCTGGATATTATAGAAAACTGGAATCGCGTGATAACGGTTGAATCGCCTAATGAACTACAGTAACTTAGCGGGTCTGTAAAATGAACAGTAGTACGTTATGTCCCAAATACGTTATATCTATTATCCAATGCCATTGAATACGGTGGCGCATCACACGGGTTCGTACTGTACATTGCGGTACGTTCAGTGGCGTCGCGCAACAATTTTTTAGGGGATGCCCACTCCTGACGCCGGGGGTAATTTAACAAAAATTGTAAAATAAGTTATTCCACCTCCCACGTAAACATAAATGGCATAGACTGTAGACATAAACATAGATATATAGGATAAGCATAGATATCATAAAAGACATTTCCAATGCATGTATGGAATGGAGTGTGGTAAAACATAACGCAAACGCAACAATAATACAAGAAATTTTTGACTTTTTGTAGACACCATAATTTTTTAATTTTTTGGAGATGCACGGGCATCCCCTGGCTTCCATTACGCGACGCCACTGGGTACGTTACGACCGAATATACGTTATCACCGAGTCCGTTATAAAGAAGTTCTACTGTAGGCCTACTGGGCGTCTAGGCGTCTTTTCCATGTGTTGCTCACTTCACGATTGCTTATACCAGTTAGGCAAAAATATCGTTTCCAGGAGGCGATGAACTTGCTTCCGAGCGATTCACTAAGTGGACCTTCGTTTCCATTACATCAACGCAGACAGGAGATAGTAGGAGAAGAAAGAGAACCAGACTGACACGCACACACACACGCACGAGCAGGCAGACTGGTAGAAATACAGAGAGAGGCAGAGACATAGAGAAAAGACAGAGACAGAGACAGACAGAGACAAACAGAGGCAGAGACAGAGATACAGAGAGAGGCAGAGAGAGAGAGAGAGAGAGAGAGAGAGATCATTCATCAACATAATACTTTTTACAGCTTGAACTTGAAAATTAAAAGCGACTTGCCAGTAGTCGCTCTAGCCACCACTCGATACGCCTCTCTCTCTCTCTCCTTCTCTCTCTCTCTACCTCTCTCTCTCTCTCTCTATCTCTCTCTCTCTCTCACTCACTCATCGCTGACGGGTGCGGCCAAAGAATCGTAGGTGGTGAGAGGAGGTGGAAGAGGAGGAGGAGGAGCAGGAGGTCTAATGAGCCCATTTAGCGTATTCGACGCTTCATCATCATCACTACCATCATCGTCGTCATCGTCGTCGTCGTCATCATCATCATCATCATCATCATCGATTGCAGGAGATAACGATCATCGCTTCCTCTTACCGTAGGCAGCGATAGTTCGACGGAGGAGGAGTAGGAGGAGGCGGCTGCTACGTCCCCCGATCAGTGCTTATGAGCACATAGATAGGAAGACCTCGAGTGCTGTGTTGGCTGACGGCATCCTCCAACCACATTAACACTTTTATTGGCGCACGATGTATGACAAGACAGAGAGTCTCTTCTCCAAGGCAAAGGCGCTACATAAAAAAAAAGACTCTCAAGGTCAGAAACGAGAAATTCGGACGATACAGCGACCTCAGTATAAAATTATAGGTAACACAGTATATATATATATATATATATATATATATATATATATATATATATATATTGTGAAGGTCAGGGATGGATTTACCTATCCTGTCCTCAACATTATAATCGATGCGCTTTGGTAAGCTATATCAAGATGAGTTATGAGTTAGATCAACCGAGAAAAAAATGTAAAGCAACACAGTGGTGGTATTTCAAATAATATTAAAATGTCATCTGCCTTCCACCTAACAACATTTTATATTAGATTAACCAGTTTACAGCAATATATATCAGTTACTTAAAATTACTATTCTATTATTAGTCTACCTAGAGGCTGGTCAATTAACAAGAAACTTTACTTCCCTCCCCATCTTTGTGATCCAAGGATGATCTTTTTTTTTATCGTTCGTTCTCGACTCTCGATGTTGACCGTGAAGATTCGTTGAGTTGTTTCGAACGGAATTCTTCTTGCTTCCCTGAGTTTATGCACGAATGTCCATGTCGTCAGAACTGCCGTTGAATGTTTTTAACAATCCTCCTCTGCTTCTTGTTTAACGTCCCGATATTATCGTCTCGAAAGAAAGTTCGTTGACTTCACGATTAGGCCTATTCCTCATTACTGAATTTTCTACACTGTAGTTTTATCGTTTCCTATGACAGATGTGTCATAATCATCATTCACGCCACGAATCCAGTTTCTTCGTTAACAAACCCCCACGAGAGGTGTCCATAAACCGTCTGCTCTGATTCCCTCTTCTTCTTTCTGGAACCCCCAACGTATTTATATTTTCTTTAGCGCCCTCTGGCTGTCCATCGACGTCGCAGTCACGTTCCGATTGGTTGATGACAGGCTCCTAATTCCTCCCACATCTATTATTATTCATAAGCGACCAGCCTCAACGACCAGCCTCAATTAATATAATCACTTTTCTTAACCTGAACGATTTTAACATATATTGAGACCATCACATATGCCCCCTTTTTAAAAGTCATTTATGACGATAATCAGTCACATTATGTTAAAAATCGTCGGACATGCCAATTATTACAATATCCATAAAACTCCTAACCAATAAAACTAGTTAATAGCTACTTACTACTTAAGTTTAATCTAGCCTTAGCAAAAAAACTGTTAACTGCTTAAAGGATTGCGATTCTTTAAGTACTTCAAATATTGCGGCTAAGGAAATCCGCAATTACATTGTTTTCGCCCTTTATATACTTTATTTTGAACTTATAATTGCTTAAGGCCATGCTCCATCTCATTACTCTAGCATTATTCATTTTGTTGTTATCTATGTGTTGTAATCCACAATGGTCTGTCTCAATTATGAATTCTCGGCCATATAGAAATTTGCAGAACTTCTGAACTCCCCATACAATCGCCAAAGCCTCCCTCTCTTGAACTGAAAAATTTTTCTCTCTATCTAATAATCTTCTACTTGCATATCCTATTGGATGATTCACTCCCTCGAACTCCTGCATCAAAACAGCTGCCACGCCCTCCCCCGATGCGTCCGTTTGTAAAACATAGGTCTTCTTGGTGTCAGGTAATCTGAGTACCGGGTTTTTAGAAAGACTCTCCTTAATATTGTTGAATGCGATTTCAAGATCTTCATTCCATTTCACTTCCTGGGGCATCTGATTCTTCGTTAACTCAGTGAAAGGTTTCAGCATTTCAGCTGCGCGTGGAATAAATCCTCTGTAAAAATTTACTGCGCCGATTAAACTCCTCACTTGTTTCTTGTTCTTCGGTCTTGGGATTTCTAAGATTTTATGGATGGACTCTTCCTTCGGTTGAATTTGATTTCCTCCGATGGTATGTCCCAGAAAATCCATCTTCTCATATCCGATAAAACATTTCTTGGGCTTCAGAGTTAGACCCGCCTGTCGCATCCTCTCGAACAAATCTCTTAGAACCTCCATATGTTTCGCAGTGGTCGATGTATGAGCTAGGATGTCGTCGACATAATTTCTCCAAATTATTTGCTCCATAGAGTACTTTCCTCATTAAACGAGAGTAGCTGGCTCCACTATTGACGAGTCCGAATGGCATTACGTTAAAACGAAATAATCCTCGGGCACAAGTGAATGTAGTGTAATCCTTCGATCCCTCCGCCATTGAAATTTGATAAAATCCTTTACTACAGTCAAATTTAGAATATAAATTGCTTCCGGACAAGCGGTTAAATATCTCATCCTTCGTTGGCATGGGCTCAGGATCAAATCTCGTGATCTTGTTCAAGTCTTTGAAATTACAACATAGTCGAATGCTTCCGTCCGGCTTTTTCACAACTACGATTGGAGAAGCATAAGCTGCCTCGGATCTCTCAATAATTCCGTCGTTGATCATGCTGTCGATTTCTTTGTCGATTTCTTCCTGGACACTGTAAAGTGTAGGATATGGCTTCGATCGAACAGACTCGTTTGATGTTAGGTTAATCTCATGTTTGACTAAACAAGTTCGTCCTGGAACGTCCGAAAAAATGTCCTGATATTCCTCCACAAGTTTCATAATGTCTCTCTTACTTTTTTCATCGAGGTCTGGATTAATATTTACATCTCTGAACGTCTCCTTCTGTTGTCCTCTATAGACTTCTAATAATTCATCGTCGTTTTCGTCGTCTCCGTCATGCACCAACGCCACGGCAGCAGCAGTTACCACTTCTTCTCTTTCTCTTCCAAGTACCTCGATTTGTCCAGTATCTCTTTCAATGTAACGTTTCAGCATATTAATGTGGTAGGTTTTATATTTTCCACTCTTCACTTCAATCTTGTAATCAAAAGAATTTACACGCTCAACCACAGAAAAAGGTCCTTTCCATTTCAGCATTAATTTATGATTGCTCGTGGGTAATAATAACAATACCTTATCGCCCACCTGTAACTTCCTCTCTTTTGTCTTCTTATCATATCTGGTTTTACTCTTCGCTTGCGACTTCTCAATCTCCTGTGCTGCTAGGTTGCACGTCTCCTCAATTCGATTTCTTAAGTCTCCAATATACTCGTAGACGTTCTTGACCTCTTCATCTGCTTCGTCTTTCGTCCACAATTCCTTCAAGATTCTCATTGGCCCGCGGCACTTGCGTCCAAATAGCAATTCATATGGCGAATATCCATGAGATTCATGTATACAATCTCTCAAAGCAAAAAGTAACGGATTTAAAAACCGGTCCCACTCCCTTGGCTGTTCAGATATTAATTTGGTCAATGTTGCCTTAATCGTTCCGTTTACTCTTTCCACTATGCTGTTGCCTTCCGCGTGCCATGGACTGGACATCGTGTGCTTCATCAGCAGCGTCTTATGAATTTCTTTCATCATCTCTGACGTAAACTGTCCCCCATTGTCGGTGTGAATCCGCTCTGGAAAGCCCAATCGACAATATACATTAAACAATGCCTCTGCGACCTCTTCAGTGGATATGCCTTTCAACGGAATTGCCTCCGGATATCTCGTGCAGACATCGATAATTGTTAATATGTAACGATGGTTTCTTTCCGATTTCTGTACAGGTCCGATTAAATCAACACATATGACGGAGAATGGCTCTTTTATGACAGGTAAATGACCCATGGGGACCTTCTTAACGTCTTTCTTTCTAATTGAACGCTGGCATATGTCACAGCTTAATACATAGCGGCGAACATCGCTTGAAACATCAGGCCAATGGAATTCACCGGTGACCCGTTTAATAGTTTTGTTCACACCCAGGTGTGCCGATAGAATGGAATTATGTGCAATGGTCATAATCTTCTCCCTCAAAGGTTTAGGAATTATTAGTTGAATAGAATTATTATTATGAGTGTTGCTTCCATTGAATTTCCTGTATAACAGACCCTTTTTATAGAAATAAATCCACTTTTCTTGTAGGCTGCCTGAATTTTCATCTGCTAATTTCCTACAGCGCGCTAGTGTGCCATCCATTTCCTGCATTCTTTTGAATTCTTCAGTCCCGACACTGACATCTGGAAGTGATATTAATTTCAATTCCTTCTGATTTGCTTTCTCCTCTTCTCGACGCAGTTGCCCTCGGGTCATGCAAGCGGATAGACATTGAATTTCTTCGGTGATTATGTTCTGCTGTCCGTCATTATCTTCTCCAGCCGTCCCATTCATTCCTTTGCCCCCGGCGTTAGTTTCATTAGTGTCACCTTCTTCTACTTCGTAGACTTTCTCCGTCGGAGTAATTATCGTAGCATTTTCGAAGCTACAGTCTTCCGACCCCAACAGGTCATTTCCGATGATCAGGTCTGTTATCGGTTCTTCCATTAAAAGTGCCTCCACTCTACCATTCAGGTACGGACATCGAATGTCTACGAATGCAGTTTGGAATGTCTTCACAGAACTATCAATTAATTTACAATTTACCTTTCTTCCCGTCAACTGATGAGGCTTGACCAGACTAGCTTTAATTATGTTACATGAAGCTCCTGTATCACGTAGACCTCGTACTTCGATGTCATTCACTAAAGCATCGAACTGCAGATCCTTAATTTCCTTCGGCGCAGGTGGAGTTTCGCGTTTTCTAAAGCTTTGCTTCGCTGCCTGCATCCCATATCCGACATCCTCTGCCTGCACATGATTAATTGCCCTCCTGTCGCCTGAGTCTTGACACTGACTCCTTACAATATCTACAGCAGCTGCCATCTGAAAATTCTTGTATCGTCCGCTCTTGTCTTTCTGTTTGCATTGAAAGGCTTTATGACCCTTTTGTGAACAAATGTAACATACCACATCGTCCATTCTTCCTCCTCTCGTTGGTATCGCATTACTTTTCCCTTGTTGTCTCTCGTTGGCACGGAAATTTCCTTGTTGGCCTCTGGGTGTTGACTCAAAGTTCCTCGGTTCTTTATTTTCGATTCCCTTTCGTTTCACTTCATGCTCGTGTGCAATGATGAATGCATCTGCTTGTTGCATCATTTCGTTCAATTTCATTTTACCTCGTTCTTTAAGAAAGACCCTCAAATTTTCTGAACACGTTATGAAAAGTTGATCACGTAAAAACATCTCTTCTAAATCATCGTAGCTTTGATTGTAACCAGCCATGCTAATCCATTGTCTCAGATAACGCTTTAACCGGTCCACAAATTGGAAAATTGATTCCCCCTCCTCCATTCTTGAATTTTTGAATTTGCCCCGATAGCCGCTTTCAGTCAGCTTGAATCTGCGTAACAATCTCTCCTTCAAAATATCGTAGTCTTTTGCATCTTCTGAGCTGAGTCTTTGATATTCGTCGAGTGCTCTCCCTTGTAGAAATCGTGCCAGGGTTAAAGACCAAATTCTCCGATCGACTTGAAAAGTTTCACAAGTTCTCTCGAATCTCGACAAATATGCGTCCATATCGTCCTTTTCTTCGTCAAAATTGGGCAACTTTACATATTTCGATGCACTCAGCCCACTTCTATTATCTCGATCGTTCTGTTGTTCGTTGTTTCCATTTTCATTCTGAGGTCCAGCATTCAGTTGCTTGATCTGCAACTCGATCTGCAGTCTTTGCAATTCGTCTTGTCTTTTCTCTTTCTCCTCTGCAACGATCCTCACTTTCCTTTCTTCTTCGAATCTCTCTTTCTCTTCCTCTTTCTCCATAGACGTTCTTACAAATGTGTGAAGAGAGTCTCCTTTCAGTCCTATCTCCTTACCCAGCTTTAACCATTCTCTGTAGGCTGACGTCATTTTCGTCTTATAACACTCAGCTTAATCTTGATCTCTTACAAAAGTAGCGCTATATAAAATCTCTCAATTTTTACAACGATTCTCTTATTAACTATAGCAGTGGCGCTATATACAAATTCTCTTCTCCTATAGCTATGATGCTATAACACTTAACGCAATTCTCCTTATTAGCTAGGCGCTAAATAAATCTCTTTTAAATCTGTTGTAGCCTGATGCCACTTTATTCAACAATTCTACTTTAACACTTAGCTTGATGCTAATTAATTCAATGCACTAATGATTGCATACACTTCAACACTTATATTATTTTCCTGCACTGTGTTACTCTATTCAGGGCGTATTAGATCTTATCTCTTTTCCCACATATAGCTCTTTTACCAAATGCAATCGATCAATTTGTTAATCAATCCGCGGCCGGGCCCCCATATGTGAAGGTCAGGGATGGATTTACCTATCCTGTCCTCAACATTATAATCGATGCGCTTTGGTAAGCTATATCAAGATGAGTTATGAGTTAGATCAACCGAGAAAAAAATGTAAAGCAACACAGTGGTGGTATTTCAAATAATATTAAAATGTCATCTGCCTTCCACCTAACAACATTTTATATTAGATTAACCAGTTTACAGCAATATATATCAGTTACTTAAAATTACTATTCTATTATTAGTCTACCTAGAGGCTGGTCAATTAACAAGAAACTTTACTTCCCTCCCCATCTTTGTGATCCAAGGATGATCTTTTTTTTTATCGTTCGTTCTCGACTCTCGATGTTGACCGTGAAGATTCGTTGAGTTGTTTCGAACGGAATTCTTCTTGCTTCCCTGAGTTTATGCACGAATGTCCATGTCGTCAGAACTGCCGTTGAATGTTTTTAACAATCCTCCTCTGCTTCTTGTTCAACGTCCCGATATTATCGTCTCGAAAGAAAGTTCGTTGACTTCACGATTAGGCCTATCCCTCATTACTGAATTTTCTACACTGTAGTTTTATCGTTTCCTATGACAGATGTGTCATAATCATCATTCCCGCCACGAATCCAGTTTCTTCGTTAACAAACCCCCACGAGAGGTGTCCATAAACCGTCTGCCCTCCGACCCCCTTCTTTTCTGGAACCCCCAACGTATTTATAATTTCTTTAGCGCGCCTCTGGCTGTCCATCGACGTCGCAGTCACGTTCTGATTGGTTGATGACCGGCTCCTAAGTCCTCCCACATCTATTATTATTCATAAGCGACCAGCCTCAACGACCAGCCTCAATTAATATAATCACTTTTCTTAACTTGAACGATTTTAACATATATTGAGACCATCACACCAAGTAACCAAATCAACTCAAATAAATCCTTCGTTAGTTTTGTGTTCCGTTCTCCAAGCAGCAGTTAGAGTGATTGGAATAATTTTTAAACCGTTGCTGGTGAGTTTAAAACCGCAGTTTTCAGTCGGAAATTGCTTGTTGCCAGTGAGGGGGAGAGCGAGTGAATTCCCAGAATTGCCCGCAATTCAGAAACTAAGTTTATTGACGAGAATCATTCGCGCGAATGAATTTTTAATTTCGAATTTTAAAACCAATTTTTAGACCAATCGTCTTGAACTTAAGTGAGTCGAACGCGGAGGGGCATACTTTGGGTTATTTGCGTCTTTGCGTACTTTGCGTTCATGGCAGTGAGGTCATACAATTAAATTCTCAGGTCTATAAATCCTTCCATTAACAAATCATAACATTTTAAAACGAAATTAACAATTAAAACCTAAAGATGCGCTTTTCTTGTGTCTACTGATGCAAAGGCACATGGTCTATCATGTACTCAATGTCAGTTTTTCAGTTTCTTCTCTGTCTACGCTGAGTAGAGAGCAAGATCAGAGTTTTGGCGCCTTCTTCAAGTGACACACAGGAATCTGCCCCACCTACCAAGGCTACCATATCCTTGGAACGTCACTGGTCGAACGACCATTTGTCGTATGGACCACTATAGCTGTTGACCATGGCGGAGTTTGGTTTTGTCTTTGGGGGCTAAACCCAATAGCGGTTCTAGACGAAAAACTGAGTGAATATACCCTAGTCTATATATGACCGCCAGATTCCCGGGCGCAAAATTTTTTGGGGACGCAAAATTTTTGGGAAGGCTTGACAAGCAAAAGAGAAAGGTCATCCGCTTTTTCGTATTTTCGTATATTTACAATGTTGCATATTTATATATAAGTTTCTACGCCTATACCACTTCCACTTTTTGTTTTTTTGGGTGTTCATGGGGGTTAAAAGGTCTTTGCGATTGTTCAACAAGCACACAAAGTTTGGAGGATATTCATGAGGCATAGTCCCCTAGCCCCTGATAAACTCCTCCCAAGCTATTGACAATTTTAAATACGCACTGGAGCTATGTACCATGAAAGTTTTAGTCGATGATTATTGATTATTGAAAGAAATCCGTCACCTTCTTTCTCCGTTTGAACCTTGATCTTTCTCTCGCGCTTTCTCTCTTCGTCGCGAACTTTTCTTTCAGCGCCCTGATTATACAAAAACCAGAGAACAACAATTACATGTAGAGTCTCTCAATACGACATTAGTATCAACATACTGCCCCCTACGTGTAATATGGACATCTATACAGGGTGCGATTTGTGACCTGGAGCAGTGGGGGGAATATGTCGCGCTAGGGGATGTAGTTGTTGGGGAAGTGTAGCAGTGGGGATTTAGTGGCGAGGGGAGGTAGTAGTAGGGGATGCAGTTAAGGGGGGGGGAATCCCTCTTCCCCTAGAAATCGCGCCCTGCATCTATATATAAAGAAAATATAGTGGCCACTATTAATTATGTTGATTTTGAAGCCATAATTGCAAACAGGTCATATTTTGCAACCATTTTAGAGGTCTCTATAGTAAAGTCGACCTTGTCTACAGATGTCTTTTCTGAACGATATCAAAAGGATGAATAAAAGACAGAAACTGGTGTGAGAGAGAGAGAGAGAGAGAGAGAGAGGAGGCGTGTGTGAGTATACCTTGTCGCAAAAGACCTTTATCTTGCAGTACGCTCTACAAATTGGTGTTTCCGAAGAGGACACGTCGTAAGTGTCAATCTGGATGTGCAGAGGAATACCCTGTCAACGAAAAAACATTTTTCACTGAACGTTAATTAAGTTTACAGCACTCAATAAAATTATTTATTTCTTTATAATTTGCCAAAATTTCACAGCAATGGAGTCTAACAGTTAACAATCTTCAGTGACGTGACGTGCAGTGCACAAACTGCCTTCTTGTAAGCGATCACTGACCTTTACTCCCTTTTGATTGCTGAAGTCCGTACTGAGACAGTTGACTGCTATGTTTACCTAAAAGTAAAACGGAAAAGCTTAATCATTTTGGAGGTTGTTCAAAATCTGAAATCTATAGCTCCGTCGGCTCCTGAGCTGTGCACAGCCCTGAGCAATGTTTAATCGACCGTTTGGAAAAATTAGGCTCCCCGGAAATTTAATCCCCGGAAATTTTGGAATACTACATGGAATAACACCTAGCAGAATTCCCTGCTTTGTCAGTTCCTCCGGTTTTTTCAGTTTTCCCCGGAGTCCAGGAGTCTAGATTAAATACTCCTGAGAATCGACCGAATGGAACAAATAGGCTGAAAAATATTACTCTACAAACACCGAAACCCATTGACTGTCTGTCTATTCCTAATAAATCTACATAATCTCACGTTTGAAAATGGCCTTCTTCTGCGTTTCTCGTTGTTCATACGCGCAGACTTAGAACTTTCGAGGTCTTTTCGACGTTTATCCTGCTCAAATCTCTATTCATCTCTGTTGTCCGTCCAAAGATGTACTATTGCAGTTTTATCTATTTATAAGGCATTTATACAACAGCTCCAAACAATAGAAAACGGCTTAGCCTGCTTGCATGACGCCAGCCAGCATCTAAACCTCCTTTCCACTCCTAGCATTGCTTCACAGGCTGAATACATCTGCGATGTTGTTCAATTCCATTGATCTATCTCTATAGTCACGTCTTTCTTTGTAGACAATTTGCAATTCCGTCACATTGGTCTATCCGCTGATCGTCTGGTCTCGAACCGTGGACGCTCCGGCTATTCAGACTCTACTCACTGTGCACCTTGTCTCAGAAAAGAGCTCGTCAAAGTTACCCTGTCATCGAAGCATCTAAACTTCCGTGTGGAATAGCAGTTCTGAACTGCTCAAGACCCAACCATCGTCATCCCATGCGTGCTAAGGCCGTCTTGCTTTGCTTTGATCAATGGTCAATACTTGTCATGCTCTGTAGTGTCCAGAGGCGTCATTTAGGAATGCTGTTGGGTGATTTGAGCCATGAAGGAAATGAAAATATTAATCTATAATGTATAAATATGTGCAACAACAAAAAAAACGGCCGTGGCCCCCAAGGAAATGAAAATATTAATTTTGAAATGCATTAGTAACCCTTTAAGGGCCGACAAGCAAAAAAAAAAAAAAAAAAAAAAAAAGGTCGTCGACCTTTCTTTTGAAACAAAACTAACTCAGTCAAAAAATTTCCAAAAAGTGAAAAAAATTTGAAAAGAAAATTTTAAAAAATTTCGCCCCCAAGAAAAGTGTGAAATGACATAGAATGGTAGTGTCCAACTGTCTATAGGAATGTGTTGAGTGATTTTGAGCCATGAATGAAATGCTTTAATAAAATGAATCGTTTTACAAAAATTACCCTGACTGGTTGATCGGCCGGGCTCCACGTCAGCGCCGTCGGCGTTATACGCCAGTTCGTTCATGCTGTTGAAACCAACTCCGCAGGCGTCTTTATAGTCTGTCGACAGATTATAATTATTATAAGGGCTGTCCATTAATTACGTCAACAAATCAAGGGAGGGGTTTGCAAAAAAGTTTGACAGTTGTTGACAGGGGAGGAGGGTCAAGAGAAGTTGACGTCAACAATTTAATTTTTTAAATAATCAAAAAATAGGAAATTTCATAGAATACTACTTATTACAATGGAAAAATAATTAGATAAAAAGGTAATCACCTTACATTTCGACACTCGATGAGCAAAAAGGGAAAAAAATGATCATCACGACAAAAATAATAACCTTGTTATTGGGACCTGTCATTGATTTGGGGTCAAGAGTTGTCGACGTAATTGTTGGGGCTGAAACCATATTGAAGTGAAAGTTGACAGTTGTTGATTTAAGGGGGTCAAAAATTGCCCAAAATTGTTGACATAATTAATGGACAGCCCCTAAAGAACATAACTCAATTTTGCCCAGTTTTCACATCGTAATTATTTAATGTGTTAAGCAAATTGCTTCTCCTTTTTCTTGGAAATAATCAAATTTACTGATCGCCGAGACTTTTCCACGGCAATGGACACATCACTTTCCCGTCTGGAATCAGGACAGAAATTCGGACCCGCATTTATCTAACCGAGTGTTCGTGATACATGGTAACCTAATTGGACCTATTAACGACAGTCGCGGAGCGGCCGATGATACTGCGTATAGCCATAGTCCACCGCTGTTGGCGTTTGTGCGTATAGAAACCCTGAAATTACTTATATAGGCGGAATATTTTAGCTCAATCCGAAACCGATGTATATGCGTCTTATATTATTTGCATTATAGAAAGCGCTGGGATCATTGGACGTTGATGTACTGATGTAATCGGGATGTCGCCGAAACTGTGACTGTTGTAATAGGCTAACTAAACTTTACTTTACTTGGACTCCCCAGAATTCTGTGACGTAATTTGCATCATGACTTACATTCTCCTTCCTGCAACCCAGTTGCGAAAGTAATAATTATGATGATGCGAGAAGAAGAAGAAGAGGAAGAAGAAGAAGAAGAAGAAGAAGAAGACGACGACGATGATGGTGATGATAATGATGATGATGATGATGATGATGAGAAGGAGTAGGAGGATGAGGAGAAAGAAGAAGCTCTGATATGAAAGTGGTGTTAAATTGTTGAGTGTTCAATCTCAGACCTATGTCAAGTATTCGTTGTTTGTAACTTTGTTGTCTAGAATGCCAAATCTTCCAGGCTTCCAACTCATCACCAATCGCTCGACTGTCCCGGAAAAGAACCATCACGACGCTCTACAACCAAAAACAGCAATCATATTGGATGGAGAGAGAGAGAGACAGAGAGAGACAGACAGAGAGAGACAGACAGACAGACAGACAGAGACAGAGAGAGACAGAGAGAGACAGACAGATATATATATATATATATATATATATATATATATATATATACAGAGATAGAGACAGAGAGAGGAGGGAGAGTCGAAACACGGTGATTCCAAAGCTCGGAAGAGTTAGATTAAGACAATTTAAGACAACACTTAACAATAATTGGCATTTGTCTAAACAGTGTTAGATAATTTCGAATCAGCCAAAAGCAAGACTATCTCCCGGGGATCAGAAAACACTGTAGCCATTTTTCTGCTTGAACGCCTCATTAACCCCTCACCTGGGGATCCCGGATATATCCGTCCATTTTACATTGAGTTACAGTTAAATACACGGTTAAGGGGTTAAGAGAAGTTAGTCTATGGTAGACGACATTGGAAAGAAGCGAAGAAATTTTCACCCAAAGATTGTCGTGGGAGATGGTTGTACCTAAGCTGATCAAATTCAGCGAGGCGACCGACTCTAATTTGCTCGTAAGCGCCAAGACTGGAATATTGTGGATTCAAATATACAGGTTTTCATAATTTTCTCGACCAGATTTTATCGTTGAATTTTCTAAACTTTTTCTTATGATGCGTCGAAGTGTAGTATTCAAAATATTCCCAAGTATTTGCGACTAACTGTCGACACTGTCTCCATCTAAAAGTCACGAGGTACTCAGGTGTTCAACGACAACTGAAGTAGGCCTACCTGTATCTGTTGTCTTTAGCTACGTGTTCCTTTGTAGCATTTTAAACTTTAAATTGACTTTGTTGACATAAATTTATCATTCCTTTTCTGAATTGTCACAGACCACACACTGATTTTATTTTTAAGCTCACGGGATATCATTATCCAGAGTATCTGAAATCGGTAAGTCGGACTATAACTGGGCGTTTACCTGCTCTTAAATTAATTACCTGCGTCGGTGGATGGGTAGGCACTAGGCAACCGTGTGAAAGTGTTCGGTTTGTGGCGCGTAGGTGTGTAATCTAAGCATTATGATAAAGTTGTCCCGAGGCTAACGCAATTAATTAGAAAGTCAAGGGATCAAGGCTATTTTTATCATGATCGCCCAGAGCAATCCAGGTAGGTAGGGCGTTACCTGGCGAAGTCTAAACAGGTGAACGGCTACAGGTCGGCAATTGTATCCGACCTTTAGGCCTAATTATGACAATTCCCTTTGATCAGTTGTTGCCGCAAAATACTGTCAACAAGTTCATGGCTGGGGGGGATATTGGTTGCGAAAGAATTGCGTTAACTTTAATAAAAGTTCTGGGTTTGTCGCTAACAAGCGACTGTGAATGTCATAGTCTGGTTCTGTCGGTGAGTCAACAAAGCTTTCCACAGCTGATTCGACCCCACAGCGCAATAACATTATTGGTGATGAATATAGAGTAGACTAGTGAATTATTTATCCAAATCGTGAATTTCTAAGCAAAATAATATAATCTATCGTTAGATGCAAAGGCGTAGACTTCTATTAGGCCTCTAGGCTCGAGCCCCTTTTTGAGCGGCAGCTATAGGGAATGGCAGGCCGGTCCTGAGAAATTCAAGGCCCCTAGGCAGAGCAGTCACGGGCCTCTAGAAAGTCTGAAAGTTTATATTTGAGAAAGTTTGTCGTCCAAAAATTTCGAAAGTTTTCAAAAAATATACCAAATATACAGATTCAGCGTGAAAAGTGGTAATGACCTTTGTTTGCTTGTCAGACTTTTCAGGACGTTAAAGTACAAGAAATGCCTTCGATGGAACCGCCCCCCCCAACCACCTTCAGCGTGTTCATAATAATAGCTAGTATTGCATAAGATAACATTTTCGGACCCTGCCGGGCATCCTACAGATCACCGGGCCCCTGGGAATTTGCCCCTACCCCCTCTCGGCGAGTCTGGCAATGGGGAAGGTATATGCCTCACTTTTTCATCAAAATTTACATCAGTGGCTAGATGCAAGGCAAACTGACCAATGAAGCAATACAGGTAACTTTTGTTCTAGTTTTGTATGCGATCTCTTAGTGTAAGGAGCATATATTGGTCGTTTCATGATTAAGCAAACTTACTCTGAAGATAACGTTTTCTGCTTTGTAAGTATCCGCCTGACATTCCAGCGACAGACGATAATATTGGCCTACAACAAAAATAGAATAGTAGTAAACGCAAAGCACTGTCTTAGCAAATGCATCTGCCATATTTTACTATAGGTTCCTATAGGTCTAAATTGACAAATATTTTCTTTTGTCCATGTCATTTCTTTTATAATTGGAGACGTGATTTGTAATAATTGCAGTTATATATGGAGCCCGGGACATTGACATGAAAACTGCAGAACTTTCTGAAATACTAGTAAGGGGCCTAAGTCCACTAGAAAAATTGACTTATCGATAAAGCAACGCCCTCTGTATAAGCTGTCTCATCAGTTTTGAAACTGCGACGCCAGTTAAAGGTGCCTTCAAGTTTATACGAATTATAATCTAATTTTTGAACCTTGAAAGAATAGATGGGCCATATCGGAAAGCTCAAGTTTTAAATCTCTAACAACGTTAAACTGTAAAACGCAGTTGTACACAATAATAGAAGTGTAGGGTCACCCTAGTAGGGCCCATCAGAAATCTGAATTTATATCGTAGCAAAGTTCAAGGCAAAAAGAAGACTATTTTTAAAACATATCGACGAAAATGTAACAATTTACTTGAATCTTTCTAGAAAGAGCTAGAATGAAATGTCAATTTGACAACGCTTCAATTTCACGCGTGTACTTGAATAGGTATCTTTATTATATACAATAGGCCTATTTGCAAATGATTTAAAAATGACTCTAAATTATAAAGCCAACGAGAAACCAACAATAAAAGTGTGATACATTTTTTCTCTATACCTAATATATCACGTGCGCCCGCACATTAGAGCAAGAGGGACACTTGCCCCCCTGAAAATGCAAATACCAGTATTTCACATTGAAATTTGAAAACCTTGCTAAAATATTAACCGTGACCATTGTGTTAAAATGTGTTTTGCCCCATCCTGAAAAAATTTATGCGGCGTATATATAACCGTGACCATTGTGTTTTGACCCTCCTGGAAAAATTTCTGTGGGCGCCCACGTAATTTATTCAGTTAAATCCAGATATTAAACACTGAATTCCCATTTTAGGGTATACAGTATACGAGTGATGAATGAAATTCTAAAACACCTTTATTTAAATAAGTGATCTTGTCTTCCTCTTGACGGTGAACGGTGGATATCGGAGCATCAAGAAAGAAGAAGAAACTGCGATCAGGATCAAAATTCCTGTTAACAACAATACACAAAGCCCCATCTAAGATAGCAAAAGTCCACGAACCGATGCGCTATATCAAGTCTTTTTCGCCGATTATGGTTATTTCCCTTCCTGGCCGACCACAGAAGTCCAAGTTTTTCTGCTATTTCAGCATTCAGCGAAATATTTTGACGTTGAAATGAATAATGTCGATGATGAATCAAAATTTAGAATCAACAATTTTTGTTCTGCTGCTATCAAGGTATCAAGGCCGAAAACGAAAGATCTTAACAGCTGGGCGTTTGTAGGCAATTATAACTTTTCGCTGTAGAAAAACGGAGAAATCAAACCGACAGGGCGCTATACAAATTTTACCATTAGGACCTACAGTGTACATTACGCATATGGCTGCTGTTATATGAATATTAGGCCTATGTCTTGCGCTTGCGCAACGTCCCAAAGATATACAGTAACTATTATTAATTTTTGTTATTTAGCCCTATCACTTAATTATTTTGATCGATTTCAAATTGCAAAATGCTATTCTGCACATCGTTTTCGAATGATAGCATTGTCACTGACAGTGTGTCGGGTTGAAAGCGTGAATCCATCGCCATATGATCGCCTGCATAGGACTCGATCTTTTCTGACGTTCCGTTGTTCATCTGCAAAATAATGTTGTTCTGACAAATGAAACAAATTAAAACAGCTGCAGACATTCTGTTACGCTGCAAAACCCGATCTGCACAGCCTACTACAGCGTATAACACTGAATCTCATCTAACACAGACAATATAACATCATTTGGACATGGCGACACTCAACTGCAGTGGCGGTTCCAACAATTCTTGGTGGGGGATGTTTTAGGAAGTTTTAGGAACTTGATGGGGGATAAAATGAAATCTGAAAAAGGTTGACAGGCAAAAAGTCAGTCATTAATAATAGTGTTTCTCCGACAAATGTACATAAAATGTACATAAAATTTCCTGAAAAAGCTGACAAGCAAAAAAGGTCATCGGCTCTATTTTGTATACAGTTAAGTTGAGTTAACCAGCGTCAAACACCGATGACAAGCAAAAAAAGCTCGGTGGGGATGCATTCCCAGTCATTCCCAACGTGGAACGGCCATTTCTCAACTGGTTTCCTTGGACTCGCTTAGCAAGTACGAGAAAACTGAACTAGACTGTTTGCTTGTTCCACAAAGTCCTTCTGGTGGTGTTTTTATACTGCTGTACTGTACCGGGGGTAATTATTTGACTGATAAAAGTTTATTATAAGATTATTATATTCAGGAGGTAAATGTAAAATATGATTTTAATTTCCACTAACTTTTGATTTGTATTTGATGCGTATGGTATGTATTAAAAAGTATATTGGTTTAACCTTGCGTTTTGCCAAGGTAAGTTTAATAAAACGATTTTGCATTGTATTGTATGTTGCACTTTTAACTGATAAAAGATGTTAAAGAGTTAAAGTAGAGTAAGTGGTAAAAATGGAAACATATAAATGGTTTCTCAAAAACCAGTTGTCTCAAGAACAAGACAGCTAAATAGTCTGACACAAAATAGTAAATGTCATATTGGGAAAATGTCAATATATCCTTAGATAAATATCTTCAAAGAAAATCACAATTTGTGGTATGACAAACTAAAATGTGTCCTCATACATCGTTGCATAATGTCCAAATGACCTTCATTAATGCAATAAATTCCTGATCGAGCTGGCGCCGTGAAAGAAGCGGATGACAGACACGCCAATCCTAAAAATTGTGTCGAGCACATCTATAAAGCAACGGGATTCTGTCTTCGAGATGCACAGGATCTATCCGCTGCTCATTTTATCCTGTTCACTGCAGTTGGAGTTTCACTTCTTAGTCAAACGAACCCTAAACTAGACGCGCCGTCACTGGTTCCGGAATGGGGGGAGGGGGGTGGCACTAAGGCGTCTCCAGAACGATATGTCCGGTTCCGACAAGAGGGTTTGGTGGATCGTCCTGAGCGCCCCCAGCGGGGTCAGGGGCAGAGAAACAATCATAAAAATTGGCGTAATATTAGATTAGATTCTTGAGATTGCATATTTTCAGACTGTATGACAACATATCGGCTACCATCCCGCACCAACTGATAACAATATTTTCATTGGTTTTCGGCTAATCTCACTGCCTGTCGGTCGAGGCCTGAATGGGGGGGGGACTCCGGTTGCCTGTGCCACTCGAGACTAGGCTAATGGTCATCAGTAGCTCCTCTAGGAAATTTAGTGTAAGATTGGATTCAAATCTTGCCTTTGGAGCAAATCTGCAGACAACATGATAGCTATTCAGCATTAGTCTTACCCTTTAGATAAAAATTGTTTGTGATGTTTCTACAAGAATTTCACAGCTGGTCTCTGCTTGACCATAGGGTACACCGCCGCTGTCCCCTCTTGTGACTGCGCCAATGTACTTAAAGACAAACACATTCCATTTAGTCGGACCAGGGGGTCTGGGAAGCGTCGTGAGCACCCCTGCGGGGTTTGCGGCGGGGCACCTGTTGTAGTAATGCTGAGTAATATATTAGACTGTGAGCTGTGGTGCGTGCTTTATATATATATATATATATATATATATATATATATATATATATATATATATATACGTACGTCAATTGCGATTTATTATTGTTAATTTGTTATTATTATTATTGACTGGTCAAAGGCTAGCTGTCTCATCGGCTATAGCGCGCAAATCCCACGCGATTGGTCCGAGGTCCCCCGTTACCCCCTCGTGGCAACGCTAATGAGAGCTTTGGTTACATTACTGTACATCTTGTCCGTTACGCCGTAATCCGTATTTCGAATAGTCACGAAGCAGAAAGTATAACGGATCACGGCAAAGTCAAATGCACTCCAAAATCTCATAAGCCTCATAAATATATGCGTTTTCTAAATATACGACCGTTGCATCATCTGGGCCCCACGAGGCCCACAAAGCGATTTCAGGGTGTTTTTCTCTCTCAGTCGCCTCGAGCCACTCTCTAACAAAGAACCTACCTCTAGACGCTTGCATTTAACTCCACTCGTCGCCCTAAACCGCAATTTCATTTGATTACACAGCGCGAGCGAGCACAACAGACCGAGGCGCGCTCGTCGACTGAGACGCCGCCGACCCGTTGAAGCTCAATGCTACTTTGTGCCGTTTGTGGACAAGCGTTTGTCTGACGGTGTCGGAACTAGGCAGCACGCTCTCGAGTGCCGACTGGTCTGGCCTTGTGTTGGAATCATTGCGTGCAGACTGACTGGGTGACGCGAGAGTATCAACTCCGAGCTTATGCGCTTTCAGGACAGCTGCTAGTTAGGCCTACATCAACACACAGTTGTTCAATGTCCTGTTAAAAATTACACCAACATGATATTAACGTTTCGATTTCATGAGTTACCCTCTAAGACTCTGAATTACCCAATCAATCTTATTTAGATTAACGAATATGTCTTTTCACGCAAATATGTTCGGATAATATCATCGTTGAAATATAGAATGCGTCAAAAGATTTCAAATCCTGTTTACTATATACTAGGCCCCTAATAGGCCTACGCGATTTCCTCGGGTTTCAAGGTATTCAGCGATGTCGGCGTTTAGTTGTTCGCAGGAATCAATCCGACAAACTCGGTAAGAAATTAAGAATGGAAGATAATTGTAGGCTATCTGTCTCTTTCTCTGACTGTTCAAACTCTTTCGTGTCCAAATAAAAGCAAGACTTGTCGAGAGAATAAATGACAACGGTTAGAGACCCATAACATCTGTTGCACGCTTTATCATTTCGGTTTGAATTAATCAATCAGCCGTAAGTTGAGAAGTTACACCGGTTGAACTATAGGCCTCATATTGGTCGTCCTATTAGGCTTTGGTCGTATTCACTTAGGCACACAGGATGCGTCTCGAGCTACAGATGCCTTTTTATAGGCTCTGTTTTTAGAATGCGGTACATGAGTTCTAGTACACATGAGGCACGTGTAGCTTATGCCAGAGCATAGACGCAGAGTTATGTATTATATACGTGACAGATTTTATTCTTTGAACTGTGGCTGCCCGCTGCCTACGGATGAAGATTTATCTCTTGCGGTCTGAATGTCTCCGCAGGCAATCAGATCGTCGATCTTAATTTAGATCTTCGTCTGGGGAAATACGTCTCTGCTCCTGTCCGTTGTGAGATAGGTCCCCTTCGAGAATTCACCGACGTTTCTAACCGCAGAACAGCAACTATCTATAATAGAGCAGTCTAGAAGTCTTATTCTTACGACGTCAGTTGCGATTTCGGCCTATAGGCCTAACCATGTCAGCAGTGGGAATTATTGTATAACAGGCATTCTCTTTGGTTTGGCCCGGTTGCCACTTACGGATGCGAGGCATGGACGTTGACAGAGGCGGCGCTAGAAGGGTGGGTCCGCGGGTCCGGACAGGGTGCCCCAGCCTCGGGCAGGGGCACCCAAGAAAATTGTGTAAATACGCAGAGAAATTTTGATTGGGGGGGTGAGGGGTAGTCTGAGCCGGGTCCTGGCTGTGTAGATTGCATTAGACCCACCCAGTCAACAAAACCCAGCGCCGTCCCTAGACGTTGAAGAAGGGTGAGGATAGAAGAACAGAAGCTTTTGAATGAAATGCATTTAAAAAATATTAGGCATCACAAACCTAGAAAGAAGAACTAATAAATGAAGTACTCCACAAAGCAGGAATGGAAAGACTGCTACTCGCCAAAGTGAAAGAAAGAAAATTGAAATACTTTGTACACGTAACATGACAGGGAAACTCCATTGAAAAGCCCATAATTCTGGGGAACACAGAAGAACAAAGAAGCAGAGGAAGACCAAGAACAACCTGGATGAATAACATCACAGAATGGACCTTCATGACAGTTCCAGAAGCACACCGAGCCACACAAGACAGGACCTCGTGGACGCAGTTAACCCACGTCGTCGCCCAGCACCGGTTTGGCGGAGTGACAGGATGATGATGATGATGATGATGATGATGATTATGATGATGATGATGATGATGATGATGATTATGATGGTGATGATGATGATGATGATGATGATGATGATGATGATGATGATGATGATGATGATGATGATGATGATGATGATGATGATGATGATGATGATGATGATGATGATGATGATGATGATGATGATGATGATGATGATGATGATGGTTCTTGGCCTATATAGAATCGCTCATGACAAAAATGGCCCCGCTATGCTTAGTAATCAACTGGTACAGAGTGCGTCTGGTAAGCGTCGAGACGAACGAACAATTCGGTGATTTATGGCAGGCAGACGGCAGCCTTGGAAGGGCCGACGATCCAATTTCAGGAGACCTACACCTGTAGAAATACCAGCCTACGTTATAAGCCTACAACACAGCAGACGGTGTCATCAATCTTAGAGAAACCTTTGTCATGAGTTAATAGTTATTATTATTATAACACGCAATAATGACATCTAGAATATCGCTTACTCTGCCTTTTGATTCGTCTGGTTCGTCATTTCCCTTGCTTCTGTTCTCGCAGATTCCCTCGGACGAGTGTGACGTCAGTTGCAGTTGACTTCCGTTTCCTGTTTTACGTGATGACGTAGTTGTTGTCTTGTCCGTCGACGACGCGGTTGTCGATCTCTTGTTGGATTGCAACTGATGATGATGATGATGGTTGTTCGGTCCTGTTGCAATCGAATGTTGCACCGCTCCGTTGTCCTCTGACTTCAGAGGATTCGTGGCCGCCTCGACGGGCTCTGGACTGAGACTGTGCCCCGATTTGTTGGCCGGCGACTGAGGCGGTCTGTCCGGGGAGGACGTGGTCGAGACGACGACGACGCTCTCCGTCTTCAGACGCTTCGATTTGTTCCGGCGAATCTTGTCGCTGAGGGCGCGGATGATGTCCCTGGTCGCCTCCGTATGACCCGGATGCACAGTCGAGTCCGGCTCGACGGACCTCGGCGGAGAGGAGTGACCGGAGGAGGAGAAGGAGGAGGAGGAGGAGCAGATCCGATGCTGGCGTCCACCGACCGTAGACCTGACGGAATTGCTCTCCTCGTGGTCGGGGGCTTTTTGAGGGGAAAAAACGACGACATTCGGGGGAAAGACGTCGTCCATCGGCCCTCCTCCTCCCCCTCTTCTTCCTCCTACTCCTGCTCCTGCTCCTGCTCCTCCTCCTCCAGCGGGGACTTTCGTCGAGTCGCTGTTGGTAGACGTGGGCTGAAGGAGACGATGCTGCCCGGGGCTGTCGGTCGACGGCGTCGTGGCAGGGGAAGCCGTTTGACCGGAGGGCAGCGAAGTAGGAGGCGATCGCCGACGGACAACTGAGCTCCTCTCATCGACCGCCTCCGTCGACGGCCAAGGCAACGCCCGAGGAGTGGAAGTGCTCAGACAGAGGCCGGTGCTTTGCGCCGCAACTGAGGCGCCGGGTCTCCACGGGGCGTCTGTCCTATTCGGAACGGCGGATGGACGCGGACCTTGGTCTGAATGGCTGCAGCTGGTCGTGCAAGCGCTTGGAGGACTCTGGATTTTGGGTTGCAGCGTCGAATTCAAAGACAGGTCGAGAATCGAAGGGGCTGCGTAGGTGGTAGAACGCGTGCCGCCGTTACTGTTCAGCCTAGTGCCACCTGGCGAGACGTTTGTCGGATTCGGTTTCCACGGCACTTCGAAATTCATCGGACGTGACACCCCGGAGGCTGTTGAGTGTTGAGGCGCAGTACCAGGTACTTGCTGGTACGTGACATCCGATTTTCGCGATGATGAAGTATTCCTCAAAGGCTCCTCCGCGTTGACTCCAAGCGGAAGAGAGGACACGAAAGGAGACTCCTTCGGAGTGGAGGAGGAGGAGGAGGAGGACGGGTGGATTATTATTATCTTGGTTTCCGTCGGAGACACGGGGGCATCACGCTCGCCGCTTGGAAGAGACCGGTGGGTGATCACCAGCTGATATCCGGCTGGAACCGAAGGAAGTGGAAAGGGAAGATCGTTAAGAAGGCTTGGAAGGGAAGAGCCATCAAAGGCAGACTTCGGGTGGGGATGTAGCGGAGGGCGATGGTTGTTGTTGTTGTTGTTTTGGCGAGACATTTCTCCATGTGGTTGCAGTACAGATGCTGACGATGTGATGGCGTTGGCCTGGTTCAGTTCATGAGGACGGGACCAGGGTTTTGCCTGGAAATTGTCTCTGCGTGTTTCTGGGTTGAAAGGCGGTCGAGCGAACGCCGTTTTCCTGTCGTCGTTGCCCTGTGGTCGACCGTTTATCACGTTCGCAACAAACGGAGCTTCGGGGATCTTGTGCTGGTCGTTGCACGGACCGTCGGATCCGGAACTTCGACCGGAGTTTCTGGAGCTGCGAACTTCCTGTCCGTTTTCTGCCTTGCAGTTGGGATCATTGGACCCTCCTCCTCCTCCTCCTCCTCCTCCGTTGACCGCTGCTGTCCCACCGACGTAGTCATTCCTGCGGTCGCTCCTCATGTCCGCCTCTGCAGTGTCGACGAACGATGCGATGAATGATTCGAGCGACAGACTGCTGGCAGATTCGCATTCGCCCGACTCTGTCACTCGCGTCCTCCGAGAGGACGAAGACGAAGAAGAGTCCCCCGGAGGAAAGACGATCGACGGAGCCACCAGCTGACAGAACTCAACGTCCGACCCGAAGTGTAGACCGCCGTCGGTCGTCGACGCAGCTGCGCTGACGCCCATCATCAGAGACGAGCTATTCCACAGATGGCTTTCCCCTGCAATCGACGCATTCGTCAACTGGTTGCCGTCATCGTCGTCGTCGTCGTCGTCGTAGGAGGAAACGTCGAACCCCGCATCGGTCACCGACGACAGTCTAAAGTCGCCGTATTCCAGCTTCTGTTCCGTCAGCGTCGTTAAAACGGCGCTCGTCGAGTTCTCTGATCCGGTGGGAATCCAGTCCAGGACATCGGCGCAGTCGCCGCCACGTCTCTCGTCGGATGCGAGGAATTTCGAACGCGGATCACGATGATAAAGGTCGTCGTAGAAATTGCTTCCGGGGTCTAAGGATGAGGATGATGATGATGAGGAGGAGGCGTCAAATGCAGCACCGCTGTCTTTGTTGTTGTTGTTGTTGTTGTTGTTCCATTTCGTTTCGTCTTTGATGATCGACGTGTGGGCATCGATCGAATATCTTGGGCGTTTTTCGGGCGGATTTCTGAATTCGTCTGCAGATGAGATGATATTCATGTCGAAATGTCCCGTTCTTGTTACATCGGTTGTCCCTCCAAGACAAACGTCCCGTTGGCCGTGAAAACCGTTTGACATTGCAGTTGCCAGCGACAGGTCCTGTCCGGAGTCGAGCAGAAAATGTCGATCGAATGGCCCGTCTTGATCCAGGCCATATCCTCTGGCTGTTCTTTTGCGATTCGAAATAATTCTTGTCAAAGGGTCTTCACTCTACAGAGAATTTAAAAATAAACGATCGTTGTTGAAGAGCGATTTTCTTCATCTGTCGTTGTGCGTGATGTTCCCATCAGAGATCAGATCAGGCCTTAATTGGCTTCCAATCTCTGACCGCATTGAATTTCAGCCAATAATTAATTAATTTGCTCTTTTGCAGCACTTCGAAGTCAGGCGCCTTCTTACTAGAGGTGCACCGATAATCGGTAACCGGGAACGGCCGATAATCGGTATCGGCCGTTTAACAATCGGCATCGGCCGATAATCGACCGATTATCGGCCGGCACCGATTAGCAGCCGATTAATTGCTAATTGCTGTAGAACATAGAAATTATTAAGAAAACAGCAACAGAAATAAGCAAAAGCTAAAACTGAATGTTAAATTACATGGGGAGGTTGTGTAGCCAGCAGTTCACTAATTTTTCTGCAACCAGTGGTGTAACTAGTGGGGTGGGAGAGAGATTCGTGACAGAATACTGTCATTAACTCTGATATAAGGTGGATCTTGCCTGCCTACCTATCTCGTTGACCTGGCGCGTATCGCTGTGAAAAAGCCAATAGGTGGGCGGAGAATTATAGTCGTATATGTTTTTACTATTAAATACATTTGTCTCATCAGTCACAGAAACAATTTATTAGTCACTTATTTTATAAATTACACTATCCTCCATTTTCGGTTTCCAGTAAAGGACGGAGCTCTTGTAGCTCTGTTTTTAGGTTACTCGTAATCTATTATTTTTACTGCTGTTTGACCTTTCTTTAAATCTTGTACAGTCGCACGGCGAATGCGAACTAAGTACCGAACGATGCGATAGAATTTATCCAATTCATTTGACTATACGTTAAACTCAATAATGAGCAAAGAAACTTTTTAAAAATGCCAATAATCAGTAATCGGCTGAAAATTATCGGTCGATTGTTTGAGACCGATAATTATCGGTCTCAAACAATCGACCGATAATTTTCAGCCGATTGTGCCTACGGCTGATTAATTATAATTAATCAGCCGTAGGCACAATCGGTGCTACTCTACTTCTTATATCACAGATATTTTCACATCGCCTTTTGCTCTAAGAGTCACTCACTGTCACTGGACCCTCCACGTGCAATAATCTGACTTCATTCATCCGCTCCTCGCTTTCAACCACCCTCAAATTCTGACTGGAGAAATTAGTCTGGCCCTTTTATCGCAATCGCGTCTGAATTAGAAAGAAACGAGAAATCTTGCATTACATTACGTTTGCAAAATTGGCTTTGATCGCCTGACAAGAAAAAAAGAGAATTGCTAATGGTTTGAGTGTATAATTTAGTTCTAAATGCCAGCGATGCCCTTGTGAGTGAGGGGTCAATAAACCTTATAGACCCTACCGCTTTCAAACAGTCAATCTGATTGTTGCTGACTGGACGACTTTTTGACAGAATCGCGATATTATAGTTGCTGTTAATGTTAGACTCGCACTGGGGGGGGGGCTGCAATATACGATGAATGCCGAGCAATAAAATTGAAATTATAAACGAAGTCGAATATTGTGTCAGGGACAAAAAAAACGTCTAAATCACGATGGTCGTTAAATTACGAAAGGACAGCCATCGGCGGTTACGGGTTGTTCGTCGTCACTGCGACTGCCTCTTTCGCGCGGTCGGTTTAATGGTCGAGAGCGTTCGAGGGACCTTTTTTAAATTGAGATTCCGTTCGTTGTTGAACCAGTAAAGGAGACCAATGAGCAACATCAGTTCGTGGGAAAAGAAGGTAATCGCAGTGGCGGTTCCACCATGTTGATGACTGGGGATGCATCCCCCCACCGGGGTTCCGGATGACCTTTTTCTTGCTTGTCAACCTATTTTCCGTTTTTTTTAAATAGTGAAAAATACTGCAAATGACCTTTTTCTTGCTTGTAGACCTTTTTTGGCAAGGTTTCTTAACATTTAGTGAGCAAAACACTGCTAACAATGGCCTTTTAAAATCTTTTTTCTTGTTTTTCTTCTTCACTTTGCATCCCCCACCAACTTCAAACAAATCATTTTCATCTCCTCCACCAAGATTTTCTGGAACCGCCACTGGATAATCGTAATGTATTACGTCAGCCGATGATATTTTTGAAAGTCCATCTCCCATAAATTCAATCAAATGTCTATAGCTAGAATCGGTTTGTCAAATGCCTGCTTCTAAATCTCGGGGAGAGTATTTCTCTCTTTGTCTCTGTCTGTCTCTGTCTGTTTGTCTATGTGTCTCCGTGTGTGTGTGTCTCTCTCTCTGTCTTTGTCCGTTCGTCTGTTTGCCTGCTTGTCTGTCTCTGTCTGTCTGTCTCTCTCCTTCTCTTTCTATCTCCGACTGGGAAAGATTTTAATGTGCTTGAATATGCTGAAGATTATTTCTTGCACGTGGTGATTAATGTCTAAAGCAAATTATAAATCAAATAATTAATTAATTATTAAAATGTACCTGCATCAGGACGCTGAATGCTGTCCTATCCATTTCAGTGAATCTACAAATATATTCCCTTTGTTACCAACTGATCCACATTCAACAACATTGCACAATAAGAGTAATAATAATAACGATTACGTACAATATACATGCCACCGCTTATATTGTACGTAATTTCATTTCAGCTTATTGCATGCTACACTACAACAGTATCTTTAGCTGAAATTTCTCCAGAGTCGTCATTATAGAGAAAAGGACATTCTGTTCGGTTGAACCGTACATACTCTGTTCTATGTCGCGACCCTGTTTCACTGCAGCGTGTTGCGACTGATTGCAGCGCGTTTATGACCGAACGTCTCAACCGATGATAGTGATTAATCGCCTGGAATAGAGGACGACTAGCGAGGCGTTAAACGCCGCGCCTGCCCTGGACGCAAAGAAAACAACGATCGCCCCCGAGCAGGAGGAGGACCCGTGGGTCAAGGACTGACGAGGTCGTCCATAACAAATGCCCCGCAGCGCGTAACGCTTTCTCATGGCTGAAAAGGCACCTCTAACGATGGAAGGGGCGACAAATCGCGACAGACAGACAGACAGACAGACAGGCAGACAGGCAGGCAAGCAGACTCGCAGACAGACACACACAGACAGACACGCAGACACACATACAGACACGCAGAAACATGCACACAGACAGACACATAGACAAAATAGAGACAGAAAAGAGACAGAAAAATAATAGACAAAGATAAGCAGATCCCAGAGACAGGAACAGTGTCTTATCCAGACTCCAGGCCTTGGGGGGATTGACTTGGCGGGAGGGGAAGAGACGCAATTCAATGCAACAAAAAATTTGTGTCAGTGCTGGGATGGGGGGGATTTTTGTGATTTTGGGAAGGGAAATTCACCTACACCCAATCAGGCATGGCTATAAAACACTGGGCAGGAATATAGAGATAAAGAGAAATGTGGACATGCAGTGACTGAGGCAGAAACAAAGAGAATCAGAGAGAGAGAGAGAGAGAGAGAGAGAGAGAGAGAGAGAGAGAGAGAGAGAGAGAGAGAGAGAGAGAGAGAGAGAGAGAGAGAGAGAGAGAGAGAGAGAGAGAGAGAGAGAGAGAGAGAGAGAGAGAGAGAGAGAGGTAATTGGAAATTTGTTCACAAGTGTAAACCGAATTAATCCAAATAGCACGTGACCTAGACATCGGTAAGAAAAGCTCTTCCGTACTTCACTTCCGTCGCTCTGTTTTCCAGCGGAATCGCCGTTTCCGCGTCGTCATTCGCCTCGAGAGTGTCTTCGCCCACGTGAGGAAGATCGCGGAACTCGTAGAACAGTGACATCGTCTCATCCTCCAGATCCTCCTCCTTCCCAGCGCACACTTCCTCCCCCTCCTCCGACAGCAGTCGATGAGGATAACCGTTGGTCGTCGCGGGGTCCTCTACTCCTCCCATCTCCATCTGATCTGGATGGATCGCGTAGCAGAGGGCGTGGTCACCTACTCGACGAGCACCTCCCCACCACCACCACCACCACCACCACCACCACCATCGCCTCCTCGCTGGTTCTCGGTCTTCTTCTCGGACGAACGAGCGAAGTCCGACTTTAAACTGAATTCACAAAAAATCGTCATTTCAATTATGGGCTATTTGTACAACAAGGCCAGCTTTGTTGTACAAATAACGGTACAATGAGCGTTGGTTGTTTACTCCGAATACATAATAAAATTATGTAGAAATCAAACAAGGCTAAAGCCAGAGCTCTGAAGAGTAATCTCTGGTATTCTTGTACGTTGACATTGACATTAGACGACATTTGGTCGTTCATAGATTCAACTTTCATCATCATCTTTGTCGTCGTTACGAGTTTAGTCGTCTGTGCTGTCGAAATGATGAATACAGAATCAGTTAGAAAATGTTCTACTGAGACTGTGTGCTGTTTCTTTGACATTTTGCATTCTTCTCCGGTCAACTATACTACTAATATATCTGTGCAGCATTTACTGTAGAGAGCTATCCTTATCCACCTCGGAACCTATATAAGATGTTTCTTGAAGATTTAAGAGAATATAGAAATATAAGCTTAACATTCAGATACATTTTCTGGCAACCACGAATCCTTGACAGCCCTAAATCGAATAGCCGTGTAACGATCAAATATACTGTAGACCAGGGTCTCCAACTCAAATCAGATGGCGGACCGCATTGGACCCCAAACCCAACGTCGGGGGCCGCACATGATTACAGGTATCGGTAATACCTTTGTCTAAGACTAAGTCTATAAGTCTATGACTCTAAGCAATTAACAGTGTAAATTGTAAATGTAGGCAAAGAACGCAATTAAACATTGCATTAAACATTGTTATTTATTCTTGTTCTATGTCCTTGTGGATAAGAAAGCAATTTGGCAACCTCCTAGTCCAAAAATAACGGTAATTCCTAAAAATAACGGTAATAACCGGTCCATAGTCAAAATTGTTATTTTCCCAAACTTGGTGGTCGGATGAAATTGGCCTGCGGGCCGGATCCGGCCCGCGGGCCGCCAGTTGGACAACCCTGCTGTAGACCAGGGTTTCCCAAACATTTTGGAACCGCGACTCACTTCAGGGGCTTTGTAACGTGCTGCGACCCGAATTATAGCATGCAATATCAAAAAAATGCATTACGCCATCTGGCGAACGTTAGTTGAAAAAATCATCTGAGTTTTGAATAAATGGTAAAAAAAGTTCTGATTCAATTAGAATGAAAATATGGCAAATATATTACGCAGAATTATTCATATTTTGCCAACTAGGACAAGGGGAGAGAAATAGATATTGAAATTTATTGAAAATTTCTCTTTTAACATTTTGCCATAAACATACCATTGCTACGTGTCTTGAAAATCTTATGAGTATGGCAAAATCGCTCAACCAGGAGGTGGTTGGTTCTTTATAGCCTACACTCTTCTAACAGAGATTCTTTGTTGTTAGTGAAGTTTCACAGCAAAATGGTCGAAATACGCCTTCTTTGCGTTATTGCGAAATAAAATTAATTAAGTACTATAGGTCATAGACTTTAATATCACAAGACAGAGTCTATGGTATCAGAAAGTGAGGCCAGTTTGCATGGATGGTGTGTCAAGAAATGTTTACCCCGCTGAAATCTTGAAAATTTTGGTACACTGTTGGAACGAATATCGTTTAGCCGTTTAACTTATTTAGTGTGGACTAGTTGTTTAAATATTGTGTAATTGATCGTCTGATTTATGCGAATAGCCGCGACGTTGCGCAGTCGCTGCCTTCGAAAATTACATAGACATAGGTCACATAAGTAAGTAAGTAAGTAAAATCTCGTAAACTTCTACAGCGCCCCGGAAAGCAGCACAGCAGTAGCTGCTTATTCTTATGCGCTTAGTCTTTCTTGAAATAGCTATAGCCAGGGTGGTTTGTCGGCCGGGCAAATGTCAGTGTATCCATGAGGCGGCTGGTCAGGTTGTTGTTGCTATGGGGGAAATGACTTTTCGAATAGGAAGGTTTTAAGTTTAGACCTAAAGGCTTGAGGAGACAGTGAAGGAATTAAAGGAAATGAGGATTCGGAGCTTATTGTTTGACCATGTCGTAGGCTGCGGAGGAGGCTGGAATTGAGTTCCAAAGTTCTGGTGCGGCGTATGAGAAAGCGCGGTTGCAGATTTTGAGTGATGACTGATTTAACGGGCGTGAAAGTGAGATGAGATGATGATCGTGTAGGTCGGGGAGGCTGAGGCGTTAAGAGTTTACGAAGGTAAACCGGTTTTGACGAATGAAGTGAACTGTAAGTAATCGTTATTATCTTGTACTGTATACGTTCAGATATTTTAAGCCAGTGTAGTGTCTTCAGTATGGGTGAAATATGGCAGAACTTTGGTGATTTGGTTACTGCTCGGGCTAGTGCATTTTGAATTGATTGTAATTTATTGATGGAGGTTTTTGGGAGGTTATAGTAAAGGGAGTTGCAGTAATCTAGTTTGGAATGGACTATTGAAGTGGCGATTGTGGATGCAGTTTTGGTGTCAAGGCAAGGACGGAGGCGACGTAGATCGCGAATGTGGGCATAGCAGGATTTCGATAGTTGGGAGATCTGTGATTCTAAATTTAGGGATGAATCAATTTTGAAACCAAGATTTTTGCAGTTGGAGCAGGGTTATTGTGGTATCTGGAGTCAGGACTAGCTTGGGACTGTCAATTTTTTTAACTTGTTGGGGTAGACCTATTAAGAGGAATTCAGTCTTGGATGGATTAAGAGCAAGGAGGTTAGATGACATCCATGACGAAATAGACGAGAATGCTGATTCAAGCAAAGTAATTGATGTGTCAAATGAGGATGGCGAAAAGGACAGGAATAACTGAGTGTCGTCGGCATAGAGTTGGTGATTCAAGTTGAGGGAATTGATTAAGGATGACAGTGGTGTGGTATAGAGACTGAACAATACAGGCCCTAGGACGGATCCTTGGGGCACTCCGAAGTTTACGCTATGAGATGATGAGGTTTATTATAGGTTTTTTATCATAGTAACATATATAGGCTTATAGTCGTATAAATCAGCACTGCACAAAACGGCTTCAAACTCAACTAATAATCGACCTAAAAATCTACTTTTACGATACGATTATAGTATTTATATTCGGAAATCAATTGGCACGAATAAGAATTGTGGAAAAGATGAGTAAAAGATCAAACGGAACACATTTAAAGCAACTATGGTACACCATATTAAAGCGGTGACGTCGTCCATATCTAAGTAGGCGCTGCACTCAAATAAAAATGATAGCGCTAAAGAATTATGAGGTCTTCAAGATATCTGCGGGATAAACATTTCTTGACACACCATCCATGCAAACTGGCTTCAACTTTGGCCTGACTTTGCCATAGATAGACGGCATCCAGTGTATTATAATAAATCTATGCTATAGGTCAGGGTTTCACAAACGTTTTGGAACTGCGAGACTCACTTCGCCGGCTTTGTAACATGTCGCGATCCTGCAAACTTATTATCAATTCAAATTGGATAAAACACTAATAATTTTAATATACATGTAAGCCGTATAAGGAGGATGGCAGACATAATATTATAGATTCTTTTAAACCTATAAGCCTACTTGAAACTTTCAAGGCTGCATGCGACATTGTGGATTGGTTAGAACATGACACTTTTGAATGTAATTTCGCATTATACCGCGACCGATTGAGCCATGCGACCCACTTTTAGGAAACACCGCTGTAGGCCCTATGTCATCGTTTTTGGACGCTGCCTTCTGTCTAGAAAGTTATCGGTCAATGTATAAAGAATCAGTTATAAAACTTGTGGTTTTTTCTGTTCTTGTTTTTCTACCCTTCAAACAGTAGCAAATCTCGATTCCTAGTCTCTTCTCTTTTAAGACAAAGTTTCTTTCTACTTCTTTCTAACATTTCGAACATGTGCGAGAAAAAGAGAATCTTCGCAGTCTTCGAGTGAAACACGACATGACTGGTTGAACCTGGCTCTATGGAAACACATGATTGCTCGAGAAGCAGTGACGCAGACTATGAGCTTTTGAATTTGATCCGATTAATTTGTTTTAATTTGTGAAGTTTTGACACTGTTCTTTGCAAAATTGTTAGATTTTTAGGCATATATTGTATATTTTGGCATTTCATGGATTATGTCTTTGCGCTTTCCTTGGGTTTGATTTATTTTGTTTTACAATTAGACTTGATAATTTCATCTCTATTATCGCTCATTCCATTACCGTTTCAGACAGTAATTTATTTGTTATTGCGGGCCATTATTGCTTTTCTAATTAATTAATTTGTCTCTCTAGATGCTGAGCTTTATCACTCGTAATTGCTCGACGCCTTAGCGAATTGTTTTTATTGGTTTTAACTTTTCTAAAGTAAAGCCTGCTATGAATCCAATGTGAAATTTGAAAATCGGGGCCACAATATCGAAAAAGGTCGAATAGAGGGCCTCTAAAAGTCAACCACCGATCCTGACCATAAGGACACAAATCATTCGATGGACGGGTTATTGCAGAAGGTGTGACAATCAGACCCTGCATGTTAGATCTCGGCCAACACAGGTGTAGCAAGTGTTCTGAACCTCTGAACGCTTAATAATGGTGTTACAATTGAATGATAAGTTTTCTGTCAGCTTGTACCATGCGCGCCATGATATATGTCAGCAATAAAGATAGTTGATAGTGAGGTCCCTGATGAATAAGGCAACGACTTCTGACAAAAGCATTCCCAGCCACTTTTCCCTGACCAGTTAGACCCTATAATTGAAGAATGTCAGTGATGACATTGTACTTTGGTTTGGGGTCGAGACGATGATAAAATATCAGAGAATGAACAGCATTTGAAATAAATGTTGTTCATCATGGCGTGTTCCAATATAGGTCTAATCTAAATTCAAATTACTTGTTTCCTTGGAAGACACAGAATTTCAGTATGAATAAGTAGGCCTATACGCATGTAGAACGCAGTGTTTATTCTAGGCCCTTTTTGAGGGGGATCCCCCCAAAGTTTGAAAATCCCGCCCCCCAAAAATGCTAGATGTTGCATTGGGGGATGGAAATTTCCTCCCAAAAGTGTGACGAGAAGGTTTTTTATTTTGGAGAGGGGAAAAAGAGAAGAATATGACGTATAGAAGAGCATTTGAAAGAAAAGGAAGGATGTGATGATGACCTTTTTTGTTCGTCAAGGTTTTTAGGCAGACAAACCTTCTCCCCCCCAAACATTTCAAACTCCCCCCCCAATGTCAAGGTGGCTAGAATAAACACTGTGTAGAACGAAATATTAAAATTCTTCGTCCATCTGAATCTGAATGACTATTATTTTCACTTTTAAAAAATTATAGTAGCTGTTGACGTCCAACAGATTCAACCGAGATATTCAGCCGATCGTACATGTATACGAGAACGATAGTGGCTTCCGTCATTATTCAGAGGCGGCGCTTGTTTTTTTGGTTGGGTGGGTCCAATGCAACCTACACAGCCAGGATCCGGCTAAGACTACCCCTCCCCCCAATAAAAAAATTATCTGCGGATTTGCACGATTTGCTCGGGTGTCTCAGCCCCTGTCGCTATCATCACAGTGTATTCACAACCATCGTATTCGTCCATTGTCGTCATACTGGATTCAACCTCCTGGATCTTGATAATTTATGAGATATGCCGATAAACTCGTGGTATTTTGTGGTTAACATCGATAACAGCGCGAGCAGTGAAAAAGCATGAAGCTCTTGTTCAAAATACTAATCAAAATCCATCATTTTCCTCTCAGAAAGACCTTTTCTATAGTTTCCAGCCAGACCGGGCATCGTCATGAATGAGCTTTCTTCACAGTTTCCTTAAAGATATCACCAATACAACTCATTCTTGATTTCTTTCGTTCGAGAACCGTCCGCTGATCCTCGAATTTATATAATTCTTGGTTTTTATCGATGAAGGCATCAAACCTCGTCTTTCTGGCTTATGCCGTTCAGGGGCTCAGTAGATGGTATAAAAGTATTTGATCTGTAAAAGTATCTGAAGTCCATACAGTAGGCTAATTAATTAGTCAAAAGAAAGATAAACTGCTGCATGGATCAGATGGTACAGTGGTATCCTATTGTCTTAAGAGAACTAACTGCAGCCATGCATAATTAATCTGTGGTTACTGACTGGCTGTATGTATGTATTATAACAATTCATTCCAAAAACAAAAATAGCGGGGAAAACCCTGTAACTTAGGACCAATTGCCACTGTGAACCGATTAATTATTACGCTTGATGTATGTCACGAGATGTTATCGCAGAGAATTGCTTCTGTTTTCATCATGAAAGACAAAGAGGCGTTCTTACCAGTTGATGGATGATGCGATAATATATTACTGATGTCATGTTGAGAGACAGATTTTAAGAAAGCGCAAATCATTAAGTTTCGCTTTTGTCGATCGATATAGGCAAATCTTTTGATTCGATAACAATACGACACTATTATTAGAGCGAGGAGAAATCATGGCTTACCTAAACAGGTCACTCTCTGCGCAGATAGCCTGAGCATTCAATTTAGCAAGTGATAGGAATTAGATCACCTTTTCTCTCTGCAACGGGGGGGGGGGCGTATAGCACAAACATTGGTGTTTTCTGCGACTTTGATGAAGAATGATGCGAGATGAATGAGGAAATTGTCTGAACTGAGCCGAAAGAATGACCGTAAATTAAAATGGAAACCAAACGACTGCATTCATTAGGCCACCTTGTGCTTCGCTGGTGAGTCGTAGGATTCAGTCTGATTGGCATCAAAGGCAGGCTGGATTCATCAGAAGACGACGGTAATAATAGGGGCACTGAACTTAGACCGCCGAGTACCTCAAATCAATCAAATCCTGTCAACTTAGATACGCACTTTTTCGAATTCTCTCTCTCTCTCTCTCTCTCTCTCTCTCTCTCTCTCTCTCTCTCTCTCTCTCTCTCGTCCGGCTCTTAAGTTTTATGCGTGGATTTTTTTTCTTCCATTTATTTCTTCCCTTTCTTTGCCTTCTGCTTTACCTGGACGGCAACATAAAGCAAATTATGAAAAAGGGCACAAGAGACAGACGCTTGGCCAGTTTGGCGTCGCTTAAAAAAAGAACACGAAGACCGTACCAGTCACTTACTGCTCCTTACCTGTTCTCTGACAATGGACATTGACGAAGTAAAGAATTTTCGATTTGCATGCCGGCCATATTTTTCATTTAAGTGAGAGACTTTGGCAATGTCCCCCATTTCGCTCATGAGATGAGTCTCATCGGAGTTTCGGATTTTTAGCTCTTACTGTAAGTTTCGACACGTATTAACTGAAAAGGTTTCGGCTAATTTTTCTCAGAACAGTTTTTGAAAGCTCTCTTTTCAGTGTTTATTCTAGGCCTTCTCTGGGGGGATTCCCAAGTTTTAAAATTCCTCCAAATTTTTTATATGTTGGCTGGGGATGGAAATTTCTCCCCAAAAGTGTGGAGACTCAGACCTTGTCCCTCCAAACATTTCAAAATTCCCCAATGTCAAGGTGGCTAGAATAAACACTGCTTTCTTTTTGTTTTATAATTCTGTGTGTCGATCAGTAATGCAAGTCTTAATGCTCGCAATGCATCCAGATGCATACAGTCATAGAAATTAATCAAAATGAATAATTCACGAACTTTCGCATTTTGAAGTTTCTTAGGCTAAGAATGCTCTTACTCCCTCGAAACAATATCGACAGAGATTTCATCCATTTGCTATTGCAACAAATTTGCATTGAACACAGACTATACTATTCGCTAATATACAATGTATGTTGGTAATGATTACATAATACATGTCATTATTATTATTCGTGGATTGCGTAATTTTTGCGATCTTAACAATGTACAGACAGCAAAGAAAATTGCATGTGACATTATGTCTATGCCCTTATGTCTATGCCCTATTTAAAGGGTAGTGATGATTATGGTCATTATAGCGACGACGACGACGACGACGACGACGACTATGGGCTGTCGAATGCCGAGGCGGAGCTCAGAGCCAGGAAAACAGGAGTGTTATAGAACATTAATACATCTCCGACTGCATGGATGAACAAGATCAAAGGATGCCGGCGTCCGTATGGCCGTACTCCTGGTGCTCGACACGAGTACTCGTTCCTCCCACTCGCTTCAGTACATTCTGTTTTGTAAAAAAAACCTATGACGAAATTCGAATCAACCCACAGCCCTTCACTTGAACGTCGCCATGCATGTATGTAGCAAGAAACGGCAAATGGCAGTCAAGTGGGCGACGATCATAATAGAAATATCTGCCGGTTGTTTGCGTTCGTCAAAGATCTAAAAAAGTAGGAGACAAATGTATCGAGGGTCTGACTGTGACTGCCTTTGAGTGCTGAGAAGAGTCGCCCTGCTTCTTTAACCCAATCCGATGTATTTTTTAATTCTTGGTCCTCTGACGATAATGCAGTCGACGTCTATACCGTTAAGTGTGTTCACTCTATTCTGAACTTGGCGGCCATCAGTCAAAACTTCACGAATCTTCTTCGATCGTAGACACGAAAAATTTAATCTGAATGTCACTGGAGGAAGACCTAATGGTCTTATCCTGTCCATCCGAAAAATGGTAACAGTAAGTAAGTAAGTAAAATCTTCTGAATTTCTATAACTATTTCGATGCAGCACTGTAGTTTCTGCTTATTCTTTGGCGCTTACTCTTAATATGAAATAGTTAGTATGGTCAAAAGGTGTTAGTCAGTCAGACGGGTCACGGGGTCATTTTTATCTAAAGCAGCGGTTCTCAACCTTTATAGTGCCGCGACCCCTTTAATTCAATTCCCCATGATGTGGCGAACCCCAACCGTAAAATTATTTTCGTTCATAATGTAAACTGACAAAATAATAATGCTACGACAATTAAAATGTTCGAAATCATATTCTGATTCAATTATTGTCTGCAATGTCTATCCTCGAATGACAATTAGGCCTATATTTATTAAAACTAGCAACTATCAATTGGCAAATTTTGTACAATAACAAGTTTTGCGCACCAGAAAAGAGACAACCCCATATTTACGATGGTATCAGGCGACCTCTGGCAAATCGTCATTCGACCCCCGTCGGGGTCGTGACCCACAGGTTGAGAACCGCTGATCTAAAGGCTAAACCTCAGAACACCAGTCATGCTGTTACTGCCTTCCATTGGGAAACCGTGTAAACACCTATTCATGGGACGGACGAAGACCATCCCTCTTACCCTCCCCCAAAGGCTGTCAAACTCTGTTCAGAGGGTGAAGGACAGGAAATACCAGCCCAGTCGATGACCCACAGAGAAAGCGCTGAGATTTTCTTTTTGAAACTCCGACGCAAAATCAACGAAGAACGAGAGAGAGAGAGAGAGAGAGAGAGAGAGAGAGAATTCGGTCACGTGACGTTCTCAGTGCAATGCCGTAAAAGCACCCAACTGGGTTCTATTAAAGTTCTAAACGACTAATACTACGGATTTACTCTGAATGGCTGAAGGAGTTCCAGTGACGTAAGACCGCCAACAACAAGAATTACCCGCCACTTCATCATCATTATCATCATCATTAAAGTCATCATCATGACTCCTACGGTCATGACAGTAAGCTTAGTTGACTTTCAAAGACGACAGACATGACACAGGTGGGTCACTCCTTCTCTGCAGCGAATTATCTAGCAGATTCAATGGAATGAAATTACAAAATTTCGATTCATGAATTCATAATACAGTACCTAATCCTCCTCCATTTAGTCATTAACTGTTCACTAGGCCTTTGAAACGTGATTATACAGATGTTACTTCGTTATGTAATAAATTATCTGCGGTCTGTTCTGGTTTTGTGTTTAAAAATTTAACAGCGCCCTTTGGCCTTTGATGTTGTCATCCATCATCCAGCTGAATAGCGTGACTCAAGGTCTTCGCCAATCGACCTTGAAGTCCTTCTTCTAATCTCGTTGTCAAGCAGCGAGTCTTGTCTCAAGATGTGACAAATCCATCGTGGTCTTCTCTTCTGCTTCTGCCTTTGTTCCTTTCTCCGCTTCTCTTAGTCAGCCTAAAAGATCTTTATCTCACAAACTGACTTAAGTCACGTTAAGTGGATACCAGTGCAAAAGGGTTGTGCAATGATTCCCCCGGGGTATTTTAGACCATTTTGTTTCTAGTCTTATAGTCCGTGGGAGCGAAATGACCCGAGATGTTTCTATCCGTGATTATCTGAATGCAGTCGACCGAAACCTTGCCATTTGTAACAACAGTTATGTCAAAATAACCACTATTCCCATCCGATGTTTCGTTGAACATAACACCAAAACCTTCGCAGGCTACTAGGCCTACGTGGGCGGAGAAGCCCGAAGGTGCTTTCTTGGGGAAACTTAAAGTCTTAACGTCGATGCGAGAACGAGAGGAAATGGTGAAAATGGTGTCTGCCATCGAAAGTGATCAATCTTGATTTTTAAGATCTCAGTACTCGCCGCCAGAGGCGCTGCACCTCAGCAGACAACAAAAGCAAACGACGGACTTCTTCTGTCAAACACCATTTTAACTGAAAACCGAGTCTCAACACAGAGTCACAGACGACCCAGCGATAATCTGAACTTGGTTTAAGTTTCAGTCGTCGTCTCATTTAATCGGACTTAACCGATCGCGAGTTGAAGGGAGGAGGGTGATTCGATTTTGAGTTTATGAGGAACCAAAGATCAGTGTTTTATCCAGACTCCAGGCCTTTGGGCCTTTGGGGGGGAATTGAGGCTTTCGGGGGAAGGAAGTCGACTTGGTTGGAGGGGAAAAGACACAGTTCAATGCAAAATTTGTGTAAGTGCTGGGATTTTTTTTTTTTTTGTTTGGGGATTTTGAGGGTTTTTTTTGGGGGGGATCTCCCCTCCTAACAGGCCTGTATAAAACACTGCCAAAGATGCACTTTCATATGACTATCAACGGTAACGTCCTGGCAATTATCGATGTCAGTGGTCTGCAAACTGAATTTTTACTGAGTCTCCACGTGTAGAAAAACTAATCAGTTCTTTTTACTAGACTATTTGCTTTACAACTATGGCAGATGAACAATTTGCAGAGGGCTAGTTGTCGGTGGGATTTGGGGTTTGGACAAACCAAATTTCTGACCTGTTCTAGGAAACATTCGACCGAAGGCACGAATTCTGACCCTCATATTCAAATTTTAAAGTCTTGCCAATCAAAGAAATTCTGTTGCAAACTGTCGCGGACATGATTTCTGGATATTATATTCACACGTAATGCTATCATCGACTGGAATCTTACATATCAGAGCAGCGATAATTGATGCTTTGATCGCAGTCTGTTGATCTCTTTCTCTCTATCTCTCACTATCTCTTACTCTCTCTCTCTCTCACTCACACACACGCACTCTTTCTCACTCTCGCTCACCCTCTCACTCACTGTCTCTGTTTCCTGTCTCTGCCTGTCTGTCTGTCTGTCTCTCTCTCTCGCAAGTATCTCGGGAATTTCACCCGAAATCGAACATTGCAAAATGGCACAGCAGGTCAAGATGCAAGATTTTCTCTGCTCTTGAAATGAGCGTGACTGCCAACTGATGATCATGGATTCCATCTTTATCCTTGACTACTGCAACTCATCGGCCTCGTTGTATGCTTTGAACAATGCTGGATTAAGCACCGTGGAGGCCCATAGGCAGTCAAACTTTTGGGGCCTGAGGGGCCAGGCCCCTCCCTAATGACTACTAGAACGTCATTGAAGCATAGCGCTATTCTTTAAGAACAAGTAAGTAAAAAATTTCTTTCGTCACTGTCTTGTGGGGCCCCTAAAAGTCGCGGGGCTCATAGGCAGTTGCCTAATCTGCCTAATGGGTAATACGGCACTGGCTTTGAACTTAACTACCTGGTCGCTTCGATTTCCTCCTCTGCATTTCGTGCATGCCTTCATAGAGCCATAGAGACTGAGAAAATGAGCCACAAAAATGAAATGTCCAAACAGCGTTGCTCGGCCACTGTGCGACTCTAATAACTTTTGGTTCATTCTAAGATTTTTATTGAACTGGGTTACTGCACAATTTCAGTGCATTGTAGCAATTTCATGTCTCAAAATGTGAACGATATCGAGAACTTAAATATCATAATAATATTTTCAACAATTTAATTAATAAATCTAAAATTATCTGCATAAAGTTTAAATCACACTGAAGCCCAAAATTCTGACAAATTAAAAAAGAAAGCTTATAAGACATAGAATTTAAGTATGTTGAAATGTAAAAACTTTAATTAGGCCTTGGCCTCACGCAGACATATCATATTGCATGCGACATAGGATAGGCCTACATGCATGTCTGTCATTACGATAAAATAGCAATATGTTAGCTATTTATTTGTTGCCGATCTTACCACAAAATGTTGCTATTTATTTATGAGGCCATATATATATATATATATATATATATATATATATATATATATATATATATATATATATATAGTCCTACAGCCCTTTCTCAGCAATGACTTTGTATGACAAAACTGTAAATAGATAGGCCTGGATGTCAAAGACACGATTCAAAACGTTTTGTGGCTCAGTTAGGAAATTCCGCTCACCACGCATAATTCAAACGGACCTCATATAAGGAAGCTAGCAGGGGTGGGAAGTTAGCAGAGTGGTAACAACGTTGGGTCGGGTTCGAGTCCCGCAGGAGCCCTAAACTTCCCTAAAGGTCGACTCAGCCTTTTTCGTGGTGGTAATATGAGGATCAGTGGTATAAATCCCTGCGATAAGTCAAACAGGTACGCTACGCGATACACTAGCCCCGTATTCGTGGCATTGAACACCTGGCTGAGGGCTATAGCAACGGAGATCAGCGCCGCCCTATGAGCACGTGAGGCTCGGGAAGGGCTTGACTTTTTTGACTTTTTGTATATATATATATATATATATATATATATATATAGAGAGAGAGAGAGAGAGAGAGAGAGAGAGGCATAAAAGAGCATAGTAGGCCTATGTATATATTTACAGTCTAATGTTTGCTCAAGAATTTCAATTGTAAAATATTACGAGTATTATAGTATTATAAAGAGCAAATAAAAGCCTTTGAAGGAAATGTCCTCAGAATGATGCAATCGACAAAATGATACACGTTGAACAAATATCACGAATCACCTGCAATCATCATCAGTGACGCTGTACTTACCATGCAGCGCTATAGTAATTAATTTTCCCAACATAAATGAACTTCAACTTGATGTTTTGTAATTACATGCTGTAATTTAGTGCGCTGTAATGTAGATATACTGTATGTTTTAATTATTTCAAACTCTACGTCCCGTGTAATAAAAAAATCAAAGCGGTAACACGATGGCCAATAGCGTCGTAGAGGCCATTTTTACACATTTGCTTTATGGTCATAATCGACAAAAGATGGACAAGAAGATAAAATAATTCGAAGAAAATTATTTTGGGCAGATAACTTTGTGAGCAAAATTTCCATTCGCGAAAGAAATAATTGAAACCTTTGAAAAACAGCCTGCCAGGCGAGAATTCTATTTGATTGAAAAACAGTTATTTTATAGGTTTAACTCTATTAAATTTAATATTCCAGTAATTTTTCTAACTGTGTACCGTTTGTAAAAAGAACTGTCAATAACTTATTAGTTTTATGGCATGAATGTCCGACTATAGCCGAATATGCTAGAAACTGCTCATTGTTTGCAACAATGACCCATTATATAGACTACAGCTTTCAAGGGATTTGTGCTCGCACTGGTATTACTGAGCCAACCTAAGAAAAACATCTAGAAAAACCTATTTGGAGCCTAGTTTGACAGCAGTTCAGAAAGGAGTAAGGAATGCTAGAGTCTTGTCTATCTAGGCAACAAGTGATTGTATAGACTGATATGACAGGACATCTAACCACGAACGCTGTTTGTCGCTCGTTTTATTCAGCATTCAGCTGATGCCACTTTACCTACTAGGCCCTATATATGAGGCATTTATTCTTGATTTTTAACGCAGTCGAAATCATCATTGTGTTTTGGTACCGAAAATACATATGCCCCGATGAATTAAAGCTGTTTCGTAACATATTAGAATCAAACGTGCACGTGCAGTCAAGATCGACTTCGTATTATGAATGCAGTCAATGCCATCGTCGCAAGCGTATCATCTATATTCGCCTTCTTAAGCCTCTATATCAGAAACGCTTTTTATTGAGCCAACGAGCCATATAGACTGTTGCCAAGTTTTTAAACATTAAAAAAGCAGCAACACACTTTTGTATAGGTACACACACAGTAACAGTAGGCCTATACCAAAGCAAAGTTTATTGCGCACCGAACAGGGGAGGAGCTAGGGTGTCCGGCGCCCGGGGACAAAATACACTGGTGGCGCCCCTCAACTTGACGAAAATCCTAAGAAGCCAAAAAGGGCGCGGCACTGCCCATTTGTCGCCCCTTTATTCAACTTCGCAAATACCATGACAAGCAAAAAAGGCATCACCCGTAGCGGAACTCCCTACCTTAAACCAATTTTGGCGCCCGTCACCTCGGCGCCCGGGAACACCTGTACCCCCTGCACACACCCTCTAGATCCGCCTCTGGCACTGAAGCAGTCTGCACTTCGTCATATACATTGGATTAATTCTAAAAAAACAATAATTAAATGATAAACATACATGGATGTCCGATAGATTCTTTCACTTTTCTCCAAAGTCATCGCGACTGATAAATTTCTATTACTGTGTACGTGAGAACAGTTTCTAGTCCAGAGCTGTTCTCGTCTTCGCAGTGATAGAAATGAGTTCGTTTGAAATGTATGCATAGACTGCAACTGGACTTAAACTGAATAGGAGCAGAGGAAAGCAAAGAGACATTAACCCGTCAATTTCTACTCTCTTTGTCTGTCTATCTGTCCGTCTCTCTCACAGTGTCTCTGTCTAGTTCTGCCTCTGTCTGCCTGTCTGTCTCTCTCTCTTTCTCTCTCTCTCTGTCTCTCTTCCCCTCTCTCTGTCCGTATGTCTCTGTATCTGCCTACCTACCTACCTACCTACTTACCTACCTACCTATTCAATTTCATATCGATTTGCGGAGGACTCTATTCGCCCGTTTAATCGTCTCAGGAGCGGCGCATGGTTTGACTTACTCGTAGTAGAGGACAAAGTTGACGAGGTTCTGGTCGTGTTCCGCTAATTTCATCAGTTGTTCGTCTTCCGATTCGATCACCGACTGCGACGAACAGCTGCCGCAGCCAAACGCCCGCTCCAGCTCGAACCCGGGTTCATCGATTTCGTTGCACGCCGCCTCTTCCCAAGGGCATTTGTTCGACTTCGGCAGAATTTCCAGAAGGCAGCTGCTGTGCTGCATACGCGTGTCGCAGATTAATCTCTCGTCGTAGTTGTCTCCCATTTCGAAAGACTGTCCTTGACCGCTTCGATCCTTGTCTCAAGAGTTGTCGTTTGCGGATTACTTATCCGTCTGAAACAATAAACTAATCAGATATAATCACTGAGAACCGATTTGACGGTCTGCGCTCAACTAGACGAAGGCTGGCGTCCTAAGTTTCACATTCATTTTCTCTTTAATTGGCATGCAGTCTATGTTGAACGGACCTAAGTTGAGAACGTGCAAAGCTCCTCGAGCCGTTTCGAGCGCTTCCTCTTCTTTCTTCGCGTCGTAAATTTCGTGAGAAAGTCAGTTTTGCGAAGCACCACGAGCGGTTTCGCCAACAGCAGCAGTCAGGGATTCTTGCTCCTTCGGTCGGACAGTTTCGCTAAATTTCAACTAGGGCCCCTAGTCGAACACCGGCACGCCCTCGGTCACGAAATCCGTGGAATTAAAACAACCGCAAAACTTCGCAACTTACTGACGAAACATGACGCGGCTGTCAGTTATTTATCTTAGAACTCGATTCTAGACTGTTCGTTGGCGTCACGTCGTCTGCCGAACATTCTTTCGCGTTAGCCGCACAGAGTGTCAGAGCATGTCTGAGCCGTCTGCAGTTCGTCATGTCCTTCAGTGACGGCGTGACTACGACTTAAATAGCGTTGGCGTGACCGGACTCTGTGGCTTCTATATTCGGTCGAATTTATTTTTGCTGGCTGTTTGTGTTCGAAAGTTCGTCTGTCTGTTAGCGTGCGTGCGTGCTTGGGTGTCGTCGTCGTTTAGTGGTTTCTTTTCGGGAACCTTCTGTTGTGTGTGTGTGTCTGTCTATCTGTCCTGCTTTTTGTCCGTTCGTCTGGCCTGTGAGGCTGTGACTGCAGCTGGGCTTTCTATTGGACAGCCTAGGGTTAAAAAAATCAGACAGAGGATGACAGAGGCTGGCATGGTTCGTCAGGCGAGAGCAGGGTGGGGTGAATATATGCAAAGTCCTACTCAAGAAGTTACCTACGCTAAATTTCATTGGACTGTTGGTAACAATGAGAGCAGCCGACGTATCTTACACCTGAGGCTTAACAGAGGCACAAAAAACACGAGGCCTAGGCCTACACACCGTCCAAGCCTATTTCACTGCGTGCGTACACACAACCATATACATATCTGGAGGGAAGATGGCTGATTGGTAACACGCTAGAGCGGCATTCCGAAGGAACGGGTTCGACTCTCTAAGGTCAACTCAGCCTTCATTCGCTAGAGGGCGGTGGTAAAAGAGTAGCAGCAATGGGTGCGAAGGTAAAACGCGGGTCTGGAGAAAGCAATTGCAAACTACTCTAGATTAATGGCGCAAACCACCTGAGTCGCTGCTTGTCTGAAACCGGAGATCATCGCCGGGCCCAACGCTCGAACTCGAGTTTGGGCGAACCTTTATCTTTTTACATTTACATAACTGACAATTTTCTCAATTTTCAATGTCTGTCGAAACTTGAACCTTTTGCGAGATTGAATAACACCAAAATATGAACCGGGACTTCTAGAGAAGTGCACAGAGAAAAAAATTAACGCACGCCTATACAAGAATTTTCAAGGCTTATATTTTGGTAAGGTCATTTTCTTTTGTGCAAAAAAATCTTGACTTCCATTCTGTTGCTCGTCAGGTGACTGTATAAGACATTTACTTTCAATTAAAAGGCCTTTAGGTACAGACCCTTTGTTTAAAAAAAACCGTAGTCCTAGTTTTATGACACTTGAAGGCAATTGTGTTTTTCTATTGACTTTGCAATGTGTCTTTGTCCATAACAGAACAGTCATAAAAACGTAAGTGGCAGAAGCTTACACCGCACCCTGCCTACGAATTCAAAGAAGACCCTTTTTGCCAGCAGGGGGTATCTACTATGAAACCCAGAAAGCATGCGGCTAAAAATGTGTGTCGTGGAATAGGTTGAACCAAGGACGTCTGACTAGTAACATCTGGACGGACAGCCTCAAATGGTTGATACTGCTTGAGGCCAATGCTCCGTGACTATGTGATACACCTAGGCTACAAGCATTCTGGTTGGAAATTTTATGTTTAAGCAATATTGAAAATAGGAATTGCGAGCAATAGCACATGCAGTGCAAAATATGGCAAATAAATATATACAATAAAAATGTGTTAATCTGAGAAAATCAAATAAAGAAAGAAAAACTGTGCTGTTATAACACTTTGGAAAGATATTTACAAATTATTGCTTCATTAAAACTTCATTGTAGTTACCACCACCACCTCCACCACCTTGTCACCACCACCACCACCACCACCACCACCACCACCACCACCACCACCACCACCACCACCACTACTAATGCTAATGCTACTAATACTAATACTACTACTTCTACTACCACAACCACTACTATACCTACTACAGTCATCACTACTATTACCACCACCACTACACCTATTATTGTGATCCGACCGTATGTATAATACGCATTTCCGATTTAAAAATACGTATTGGCGAACGTTGAAAACTTAAGATACTTTGCCTCGTATAAGATGTTGGTAAGGTCATTTTCTTTTGTGCAAAAAAATCTTGACTTCCATTCTGTTGCTCGTCAGGTGACTGTATAAGACATTTACTTTCAATTAAAAGGCCTTTAGGTACAGACCCTTTGTTTAAAAAAAACCGTAGTCCTAGTTTTATGACACTTGAAGGCAATTGTGTTTTTCTATTGACTTTGCAATGTGTCTTTGTCCATAACAGAACAGTCATAAAAACGTAAGTGGCAGAAGCTTACACCGCACCCTGCCTACGAATTCAAAGAAGACCCTTTTTGCCAGCAGGGGGTATCTACTATGAAACCCAGAAAGCATGCGGCTAAAAATGTGTGTCGTGGAATAGGTTGAACCAAGGACGTCTGACTAGTAACATCTGGACGGACAGACAGCCTCAAATGGTTGATACTTTGAGGCCAATGCTCCGTGACAATGTGATACACCTAGGCTATTCTGTTCTGATGTTGTTATACAAAAGGAGCCTTTTACAGACGGCTTAAAAAGCAACTCGATTAGAGTCTCAGGTCCATGGCGAAAAAGTTAAATCTTGAAACATCTGTCAATTCACTCCTACGAAATGGCCCGGCCACCCGCAGGCTGCAATCTATCAACTATCAACAGCCTCTGTGTCACTGGCAGAATGCAAAAATTATTATTATTATTATTATTCGACGATTTGTGATTCGCGTATGTATAATGGCCATCGGCCAAAAACTAAAAACGCTGAAAACAGTCAACAGTCAACTGTACGATATGGTGAACAAATGCGTTTTCAGCTCTTTAGCAAACGTTTCAGGTGAAGTAATCCCGGCCAGCGCATCAGGGAGCGCGTTCCACAGACGTGGGTAATTAATTACCAACTATCCACCTGGAACCTTTCTGGGACCGCGCGGGTCACCCGCTGGTTCTGATGCTAAGCGTTAGCCATGACCGGCCAAAACGCTGACTTTGGTTCCTTTCCGACCAGGGCTGCGCCGAGTAACTCGAGTAACGCGAGTACTCGACTCCAATTTGGAGTCGAGTAAGTTTTTTGGAGTCGAGTACTCGCATAGAATAGTTAAATAAAGAATAACCAAAAAATTAATTAAAATTTGGCCAACCGTTATTTGTTACAAATTATTATTCGGCTTTATTTAAGTTATTCGTAATTGTTATGAATGATTGATCAGCCCTTTTTGAAATTATTCATTTCTGGTTTTTCGCACATCTTTAAGTTTACTTTTCAGAGATCACGTCACGTGATACAACAGTCAACTGAACTGACGTCACTGATGATGCGCAACATATTTACAAATCAAACGTGATTTGTTATTACTAATTTGCACATTAGCGTTTGTGTCCGACCAGTTTAGCCGAACCGTTCGCTTGCCCTGCTTTCTTACTGGTCTGGTTTTCATAATTTAATTGTACCGAATAGCCTACGTGTGGAAAATGACAACTTTACATCTTTCGATCTCTGACACTTTGCGAAAAAAATTGTTTGGCTCGGGTCGGCGAATGCCCTTTGCAGGTCGGGGGCCCATGGCATTTGGCCATGGAAATCATATACAAGTAGAATGCTAAACTGTGTTATAAAAATAGTAAGCATTCCAAATATATTTCACTTGAGGAAAGTTCAAGTTGAGGAACTGCGCAATTTGCGCATGTGTGATACTTTACCAATATGTCCAATTGCTATTATTATAAATTTACTATTGTATTTGACTTAGACCTCAGACAGTCACAGTAGGCCTACTATGACTACTACTATCATGGCGTCCCGGAATGGCGTAAAAGAAATCTGGTCACCCTATATCCCCACACTGCTCCAGGTCACAAATCGCACCCTGATTAGGTTAAACTTAAAAGCACCCACCATACAGTATGATCCATGTCATCTCACACCTAACTGACAGCTTCACCGCACCCGTATCCAGTGGACATAGGCTACCCGATCAAAGCTGGCATCTAAAATCTAGAATCCGAAATCTACGTTCAAATTGTAAAGTCGATGCCTGAGAGTTTAGACTGCAATAGATGCCTTGACAGATGCCTAAATTCAATGATGATAGATTTATAGTAATGTGGAAATTGAGACGGCGAACGGATTAAAGGAAGCGGTAGTAGATCCACGCCTTGGAGAATTCACTAATTTCACTTACACGAAACGCGGCCATCTGTAACCTCACACCGTGATTTATGGGTTTCTCTCTGGGTACGGTAGCGTATATACGGTATTCCACTGGAAACAGTCTTTAGCCATATGTAACAATATTATAACAATAACAATATTATATATTATTCAAAATTTTGTAAAAACTAGTAAGTAAGCTTAAACAGAGCATCAAAGTCAGTAGCCCACTTATGGTACCTTTTACCTATCTCAGTTTTAAAACAAATTCTTTACTAATTGATGCAGCTTTGATTAAAAAGATATAATCATTTAATTGTCGACACTCTATACATTAGATTGTCTACAATACCAAAAAAGTAATTTTTGAAAAGTTTAAGTTTTCAAGATAAAAATGCAATTTTCTCATTAATCTGTGATCCCACTTATGGTACCTTTTCTCCCAGCGGGTCACAAATCGTCCAAGGTTTCATTTACCTCCTCAACTGTCAGATCCTCATAGTAGTCATAGCTTATCCGCCTCGCTGAAGCATTGACGCAAGGACCAAGACATTCAGCGTCACTTAGTATGTAGACAATTTATCTTTAGTTTTACTTTAAAAAATAAATACAACTCACTGTGGCATTTACGACTTGTCTGTGTGATAATATTGCGTGGTAAAAATAAGTAAAGTCCTTCCCGAGCACTCAAGGCTAACATCAAGGCTCATAGGGCGGCGCTGATCTCCGTTACCAAGACCCTCAGCCAGGCGACTGGTGCAAGGTTACATGATACGGGGCCAGTGTTTCATGCAACGCGCCTGTTTACTTCGCGGATTAATCCGCTACTCATTTGCCATCGCCATCTGGCGAAAGAAGGTTGAGTCGACCTTTACTAGTCGACCGGGGCGGGAAGTTAGCAGAGTGGTAACAGCGTTGGACGATGGAGCAGAAGGTCGTGGGTTCAACTCCCGCGGGAGCCCTAAGGTCGAATATCGCGTGGACCGTTCGTTAATTGCCACCGTAAATTATTACACCTTGCTCACACCACATGACCTTACCATACAGTTGTATAGATAATTAATAGGAAACCATATAAGTATGTCGAATCATGACGACCCGCCAATGTATTTTTACGTATACGATGTGCGTATTTCAAATTTGGACATGATATACGCATAATACGCGTATTTTATTTGAGTGCGTATACCGAACGGTCGAATATACACCTACAACTACAACAACAACTGCTGCTGCTGCAACTACTACTACTATTACTAGGCCTACTACTACTACTACTACTACTACTACTACTACTACTACTACTACTACTACTACTACTACTACCACTACTACTACCCTATTATACTACTACTGCCACCACGACAATCTACTACAACGGTCATCATCATCGCCACCAGTCCGCCACCACTACAACTACTACATTCGTTGTTTGTTGTTGTCCATTCGTCTAGTGTATTATCATCTTTACTATACATATGTATAGTAGATATGCTTTGTCAGCTTCAGATCGTGACAAAGATTCGATCAAATCCACTGATCACATATAGTTTCTGGTCACTTAACGGATATCATGAAATCCTATTGGATCTGTGAATGCAGGGCTTTTTGTGCCTGAGCGAGGCGGAGCGGCGCTCCGGAAAATCCGAAGACTGTTTTTTGCAAAATTAAATTGCTAAATAGAAAATTTAGAACTATATCATATAATTCTAAATTTTCTATTTAATAGTCTATATCTATCTATCTGTACATTGTTGTATTGTATTGATTATAATCATTATATATATATATATGTATATATATATATATATATATATATATATATATATATATATATATATATATATATATATATATATATATATATATGACTACGTCATGTTGACAAGTGACTTCCGACTGTTGCGCCCCGGAAAATATTTTTTTCTACAAAAAAGCCCTGTGTGAATGAGTTGAATATATCCACTGGAGCAGCCGTTTGTTAACCATGGCAGAACGAGTATCGATAGATATCCAATGTGTGCGACAGCAATTCGAGAAATATACGAGGCAAAGTATGTCCATGTGCACTATGCACGAGGCTTTACTAGGCACTACACACTAACAAATAAACTCCTATTGCAAAATCAGGATAAATCCGTTATGGTTAGCACATAAATATCGTAGTCTGAGACACATCAGACTACAGAATGCAAGTAACTGGCTATGGCTCATCTAGTCATACTGTAGTTGTATGGCTGGGCATTTGTCCAAGCTTGACCAAGTCCAGGCATAGCTGAAGATGAGTCATGGTACCTGGTTGTGGAGGCGGTATAGGGCTGTCCATTAATTACGTCAACAATTTAGGGGGAATGGGGTTTGAAAAATTTTGACAGTTGTTGACAGGGGGAGGGGGTCAAGAGAAGTTGACGTCAACAATTTTACTTTTTACAAATAATCAAAAAATAGGAAATTTCATGGAATACTACTTATTACAATGGAAAAAAGCATGGCAAAAAAGGTCATCACCACCACATTTTGACATTCGATGAGCAAAAAGGGAAAAATGGTCATCAACACAAAAATAATAACCTTGTTATTGGGACCTGTCATTGATCTTGAGGGGGGGGTCAAAAGTTTTTGACGTAATTATGGGAGGGGGATTAAGTGAAAGTTGACAGTTGTTGACAAGGGGGAGGGAGTCAAAAATTGCCCAAAAATTGTTGACATAATTAATGGACAGCCCCATAGCAGACCAGGCGAAAAGAGTTCGAAGCCGTCGTTAGAAGAAGAATTGAAAGGTTGTCTGTTCAAGAAGTGTCTAGAATGTCTGAATAGATGTTTATGGTTGAGCGCATGGCGTATGGCCAATCAGATACGTTTCATTGAAAGGATTACACTGTAGGCGTATCTGCAAAGAGCATTGAAAAGCCCGAATCTAAGTCAACGGATTTGCCTTTCTCGGTTCTTCGCTGAATCCTATTGAGCTGTGATGCACTGAAAAGGTATTGACGCTAATTCAGTTGCGTAAACTTGGATGAAAAAGCCAATGGTCCCAGTCCTTACACCTTCCCCCAGTGGCAGTTCCAAGAACTCTTGGTTGGGGGGAGGGGGGAATGCAATGAATTCCTGGGAAGTTCCCGGCGCCAATTATCAAAGCAATTATAAGTAAACGGTTTAGAAGAAATCTGTGGATTTGATTTATTAAATATAATGTTTAGAATTGACAATGTATAACAGCCATTTTAGTCTGGTTGTACAAAGTCAAAGTGCTAAATCGAGTTTTCTATTGCTGGAAGCGAATTTGTTGATGGATATGTCCATATCTTTGTGGATATGCATCAAGGCTAATCCGTTTAGACGATCATCTTCCATTGATGACGCATTTTTGGTGAGCCGGTGGAGGGATGCATCGTCAGTCGTCCCCAACGTGGAACCGCCCCTGCCTTTCCCCTTCCCGAACCTAGCCCCTCAGAATGTGGAGACTCAGGCCTTGCGGCTTGACAGAAGTTTACGCCTATGGTTGCTATACAAACTGACAGTTCCTAGGTAGGCCCACGTCTGATTTCATTTTAATGTGGCAACAGCACTTTGCATTCAGTGACTGAATTATTGAACATATTTGCGGGGTCCCACAGCTGCTTACTGTATATATCTCATCAGCGTCATCTTCTGAGACCGGAATTCTTTATCCACTATGGATCTACACACGAATTGAGCTTCAGGCACCCGTTTCCTGAGTCTGATAATTAATCAACAATAAAGTAATTTTATTGAGTAGTTCGGCTGATCATTGGACCTTGGTACGGCCAGATTCAATCGGAATCTCTCGTCCTCTCTTGTGTAGCATTACGAACGACTTCGCGCTTTCCAAAACCTGTCCTTGAAAGCCTTAGAGTTGCTACGTTTGCTGGTCCAAAAGGAAATTTGGCTGTAAAGGGGACTCGCTTGGTTCTTGTTTTGCTCTAATCTCGTCATTTTAGCATAGAACAGAATCATACGCCGTGATCGGTTGCATGTAGAATAAACGACGTAAATGACGCGTTTTATGAAAATAAAAAAAAAACGTAAAAACGCCTGAATGATCAACATAGAGCCAAATAAAATTATGAACTGACGCCATAAGATACACAAATCGAACACTGATACCAAAACAGTGTACAGTACTGTGAAACCTAAGGGGCCTTCCATAAAGTCCGTCACGCTCGAAGGGGACGACGGGGTCTAGAATAGCGTGGCAGGTTGTGCAGAGAAGGGGCAAAGTTCACTGTGACGTCACAATTTCCGTATGTATAACACCTAAAATATACTGCGATATTTTACTTTCTCTTCTGATGGATTTATTCTAACAGAAACTGTCACTGGTGTAATAGTAATTATAGTAATTTTAAGTCCCAATTTTATTTGTCATCGTAGGTGGAAGTTGAACGTCTTTATGTTTCGCTGCTGAAAATTGAACGATAAACTCGAATTTATTAAATGAAAAACCTGAGTGACGTAATTTGTGGACGGCCCTTTAGGGGTCCGAGATTTGTGACGTACTTTAGGATTGTCCCAGATTTGTGACAGATTATGAGAAGGGGACGGGTAAAAACTGTCAGAAATAGCGTGACGTACTTTATGGACGGCCCCTAATTACCAGAAATAAGTCCTCCGGCATTCGCTGTCAGCAAACGAACCCAGAAGAACGAAAAGACGCCTCACAAAACCATTTCTGTGGTCGTGAAAAGCGTATGTCTCGATTCTTCACCGTTGGATTTCTGTGTCTGTCTACGCGGCGCATCAGTTAACATTTGCCCCCCGCGTCCGATTAATCACATTTACCCGACGACAGCCCGGCCCGGCCCGGCCCGGCCCAGCCCGGCCCGGCCCGGCCCGGCCCGGCGAATGAACGAAGGATCGAGCCACCAGATTCGAAGCCACCAACTACAACACGCCGGTGACGCCGTCACTTCTGATGAAAAGCTTCGATAAGACGCATTTCTAACACAATGTCTTCAGTCGCCGGCCGCCGTCGTTGAGGTCAACGTCGACCGATGCTCTTCGAAAACGGGCCGGGATTCTTCAAGGGCGACCGCGCCGGCGAAATGACGAAACATCTGCTAATCCAGACGTGTACGAATGATCGCGTCTCAGATAATAATAATGATAAACAAATTCTTGTAGCGGTGGAATTTTGACCCAAATTCAACGAATAGCTTAGGCAAAACGGACGCAGTCTGTGGTAACAGCTAGACCCTCAGTACAACGAGTACAGAAAAGAAGAACGAACCTCAACAGTTTGAAATATGAGCGTGTTTTGACGAGAACGTTCCATTAGGTCTACTTACTCTCTTTGACGCAACTGACATCAGCTTTGAATCTGGGAGAACCTAAGCATTTGCACTTTGTCGGCTTAAATGTTGACTATAGGAGATAAGAATCTAATGGAATGACAGCAAAGTTCACTTCATTTCACTCGCAGTATTTTGCTTCTCTCTCCCTAGAGCTTCATATAGAGTGACGAATGACGATACAGTGGCGTAGCTAGGCAAAGTGCCGCCTGGGGCGAAAATAAAAAGTGCCGCCTTTTCGCGGCGGAAAATTTTCAAAAGAAGAAAATAAAAAGTGCCGCCTTTTCGCGGCGGAAAATTTTCAAAATTTCCTGAAAAAACCTTACCAAGCAAGTCTTTAAAAAGTCTGAAAAGCAAAAAACCCTAATAAAGGCTAATAATTATAAAAAAAATAGGAAATCTCGAAAATGCCGCCCCTAGGGCAAGTGCCGCCTGGAGCGCTTCGCCCCCCTCTGCCCCTTCGCTACGCCACTGTGACGATACAGTTCAGTTGAAACGGCTCTGTACACGCAACAGACAAAGCCTATGTATGTGACAGAGTTTATGTTTGTTTAAAATTATTTTAGCGTCCGTTATAATTTAATGCATTTGTGATCGTACTGAAACACAAACCCATAGAGGGTTTGAAACACTTTGCTCACGGATAGCGGTCTAAGTCCATTGCAATGGTTCATTCTACACTGTACAGTATGATGTCGGAAAACTCATACTGATGCGTTCCAACAACAATTCCTCCATCCAGAATTCCAGATGCGTCCGATGTGCTGACAATTGGCTAAGTGTCAATAAGTGTTAAGTGTTAATAGTCATCCAGCGCATTAAATCGTTGCACTGAACGATATTTTTACTGTCTTATGAGTGCACAGCTAAGCTGCCGTTAGAGGTGAGTTGAGTGCTTCCACGCAGCCTTTCGAATTTCATTAAGTCCTGACTTAGACCTCTTTATTAACAGCGAATACAGAGTGCAGATGACTTAAAAGAAGGCATCCAAGACTCCATTAATTTCATTCTCACAAGACCTTAAATTCTATCAATTCGAGTCACGAGATAGGGGGACTATTGAGTCCTCCTGTTTCATGATCTCATGAGTCGTGTTGCTCGAAGACATCGTGCCGAATTCTTTAGGTCGACGGCTTTAACGGTGTGAGCGTGACTTGTTACCTACGATCCGGAGAAAAACAGTCCTTAAAAAGTCTCTGCGTGGGCACTCTTTTGCAGGTTTCGTCGAAAGTCCGACCACAGCAGGACTTTTCAATTGTCCAATATGACTTAAACAAAACACAGCCAGAGGCTAACACTGCAGCTGCAGCAGATTTAACCAGCGGCGTAGCCAGGGTTTCCCGGAAGGGGGTTGGTTTTGATCGTAACCACCTTCGAAAAATCTTGACAAGCAAAAAAACAAAAAAGGTCATCCCCATCTCTCCTTCTTGTATTTTTCCTTTCAAGATGCTGACAAGCAAAAAAGGTTGTCACCTTATACCTTTACATTCTATAGCATTCTACAGCCAAGGGGGTTGACCCCAAAACCGCGTCCGAAAATAAAATATGTATGGAAAACAACAAATTTTCGTCGGCAGCCAAGGGGGTTTAATCCCAACCCCCTCCTTGGCTACGCCACTGGATTTAGCTGTATCTCGACCACTCGACAAATCGAGCAATGTTGTCCACACAACTGTCACAAACTGACCAGTCACCCAAACCTGGATTGACCTTCTGACCACACCACGCCCGAGCTATGACGTCATATTAGAACATCAGACTACCCGGACTAAAGTGGGTATTTACTATTTACCAAGAGAAAAACACGCGAAGTCATTTCTTTGTGATGCAAAAGTCAGGTCTTCCAGCCCCACCCCAAAGCCCCACCTCTAAGCACCACGCGAATGGCTTCCACCTGCGAAATGCCTGTCTGGCTCATGCCTACCACAACATCTCACCCCACTGTCACGTGACCCGCCTTTCAAAACCTACTCGATTTTTCAAGACAACAACCGAAGACATAAAAATCTCCAACATTACCCGCCGTCGAATATAAATGTCAACCGCCATAATTATTTCTGACTTATTTTGACTTCACCAAAACAAAATCCAGATTTACTAAAGACTTTTGAAACATGTGTGTGTGTGTGTGTGTGTGTGTGTGTGTGTGTAACAGTACATCTACATATATACAGAGTGTAGCGTTTAAAGTGTATAATTTTATACACAA
>CM030835.1:15872571-15910071 GCA_018105865.1 Metaphire vulgaris
TAAGTTGAATTACAGTAGTTCTCGGGTCTGTATGAGACGCTTCAATTGAAATAGGTTGACACAATAATAATGGATCTTTTCGTCATATATGCATCGGCTTTCAGATTTCAACGTTGAAGCCAAAGTTCTCGGGACAAGTGCGTAAATAATCTTGGTTTGACCGCGCTGCCCTATAGGGCAATGACTCGGTCAAACGCCGAATATATTGTGCCAAGTGAGGGAATATTATATTCCCCGATGTGCTTCGACAGTTAATTTTTACGACGGCCCTACCCCCTTCGACAGCTATTTTTAAGGCTCTTAGGGCATTTACCTTGGTTGCGAGATGACTGATCGACGAAAATTTGCAAGACAAAAATGCAGATATCTGCCTCAAAGAATATTATATTATGATCCAGCCAAAGCAATGTCGGAAGCGTGAGTTTCTAGATCATAATTCTTCGCGCTGGGGGTGAATGGCGGCAGAGTGGGTTACGCGCTGGAGCGTCAGGCTGACGGAGCGGGTTCAAGCCCCGTTAGTGCCCCTAGTGGCTTTCACACAGACAGTAATGCCTTCTAAGCCACTTTAAATCACGCTAAGATCGCTGTTTTCTACCTGTCATTCCCACACGTTTTCTGCGTTTTTTGTTAGAATTCTTATCAGATTTCTCTATTTGCAAATATATTTACAAGTAGCCTACAGTGTCTGCGCCAAGTCCTAAAGAGAAATTCCATCCAACGTCCAAAGTAAGTCACAATCGTTGTTCGATTTAAGAAATCTAGTGGGGAATTAGACAACTCACCACCAGGGCTTTTGTGCTGGAACGAGGCGGAACGGTGTTCCGGAAAATACGAAGACTGGTATTTTTTGCAACATTAAATTCATAAATAGAAAATTTAGAACCGATAGGCGAAGGGGCGGAAAAATGTAGAAGGGGCGCCAAATTCAGCGACGACGACATTTTTCGCTTGTCAGGTATAATAAGAGCAAATTGGGGCGGCATTTTTTCCAGGAGCCATGGGCGGCACAAGTGCACGCTACGCCACTGCATGGCGGACCACCTCCATTGAAGAATCATCGTTTTCATTATATTCGCTTCTTTTTACTAGAAATTTATCCATTTGTTTCTTAAATTTAGTTATTTATTTACTAGTATTTAACATGCGGCTCAAGTAACGTACGCGTCATTTCCGATAAAAACGAAAGAACAGTAGAACACAAATCGATTCATAAACTATTAGTATCATGCTGCCATTTAGTGAGAAAAATAAAGCATATATTGACCAAACTTGTCTGCAAATTTTTAATTTAAAATATTTAGGCTTTGCTAGCGGACCACCAGGCAGATGGATGACAAGTTGATAACCGCTGGTCTAAATATTCGATCGAAGGCCACGTTATGCTTGTCTATGCTACATGTACAGCTACGCATGACCCGCATTGCTCTACGTCTGCCATTATCAATTATTTCAAGATATTTATGCGCTATCACATAAAACTGTATATTTCCGGTAAACATCACACGCTTCGCTGATACTGACTTAGCGGACGGGTACTGTGCAGTACAGATGCTTTGCATTCCTGACCTTGACCCTGTCTCCTGACTCGCCGACCTATAAAGTTGAGATATTTTGCATGTAGTTTCCAAGCGTCTCAGAGTAATAGCGATCAGCGTAAATTTTCTGTAAGCGGTTTTTTTTTTTTGATTTGAAATTCCTCTCCCCACAAAAGATAAATCGGTGGTCCAATGGCTCTAAATAACCTAATAACGTCGAAGCGTGTCAACTCAAGCACCATGAATGACAGAGTCAGCTGTCGTTCCTTAGATCAAACGAAGATGTCACTGAACGATGCCTGCATGATTAATGGCCATGTTTTTAGCCCATTATACTTAGGTATAATATGTCATATATACACGCATTGTATATTCATAGACTACTTGAATGAAACGGCCTTGAACGAACTGCAGCTCCAAGCCCATCTGCAGTGGCGTAGCGGCGGCAATTGGGGGGATGCCCGTCCCCGAAGCAAAAAGTGTTTGACGAGCAAAAAACTGTCGGCGTTCGGGGCGAAGAAGACATATTCCGCCCTTAACTCCTGAAAAAATCTTACGAGCAGAAAACTGTAATCGCCAGTTTAATGAGACATACAGGTATATGGAATATCATTTGTTTCAATTATTTTGCACCACTCCCAGCCAAATTTTTGGGGATGCCCAAGTTGGAACCTAGTCGTTTTGCAATCGCAACAGTCAAATTGCGCTGAATTAAATAAAAGTCTGTATGCATACGAAGACATCCTTCAGTTTACGATGGTATTTTGACTTACAGACGATGCAAATGCTGCGGTAATGTTCAGATTGTCCCCATTTCAATGTGAGTACATTCGAGCAGGTGAGGACACACACACACAGAGAGAGAGAGAGAGAGAGAGAGAGAGAGATATCTCACGAAAAAGATGGCTGGATGTCATAGAGAACGACTGTCAAGATTTAAATCTAAACCTATATTTCAAGCAATACGAGCAGCAGAACACAGAAAGGAGTTAAAGAAATAATTGCTGGGGCTGTCACAGCGCGTGCGGAAAGCTACGGCACTAAAGAAGAAGAAGAAGAAGAAGAAGAAGAAGAAGAAGAAGAAGAAGAAGAAGAAGAAGAAGAAGAAGAAGAAGAAGAAAAGAAGGTATTAGATTGCACTAAATTTCACCGCTGTCTGGGATTCATCGGAGCAGAGGCGCGACCGAGTAATCCGCCTTGGAAGCGCATGACCCGCGCGCTGAGACGACGATAAGGGATTGTTCTTCCACATCTCGAGGACTGAAGGCGACTGAAGGCGACGGAAGGCAAGACACAGCCGCTGAAAGAAGAAGAAGAAGAAGAAGAAGAAGAAGAAGAAGAAGAAGAAGAAGAAAAGAAGGTATTAGATTGCACTAAATTTCACCGCTGTGAAGCTCGTTAGACGAATAACACACCAAGAAATCAGAGGCGCTACGCTCAGCACTGGCCAGCCAGTTGACCTGTTAACATAGCAGCCGCGACTTCAGCCAATTTCAGATGTAAGTCTTTGTAGTAGTAGTAGTAGTAGTAGTAGTAGTAGTAGTAGTGTGGCGACCCCGTCGGCTCGCGGTCTCGTAGCGCGGCCAGCGGTCGGGCGGCCCCCAACGCCCGCTCGGTCTCCCGATCGCCATCAGCCGCCGACTCTGCCTGATCGGCGGCGTCACGTTCCCTTTCCGGCTCTCCGACATCAGAGGAGGTGTCCGCGGCTGCCGGGCAGGCAGCACACTGAGGATGGCCGCTCCTCAACGTAGGGTTCTCGTTTCCCTCCTCTGATTCTCTATCCGTTCCGGCACCGGCCTCGTCCGAGAGACCCTTTGACTCATGCCTCTTATCGCTGGCCACCGCTTGGTCTCGGCGCCTTAAGCGATTGCGATAGGTACTCCTGGTCTCTGGCTTCGACTTGGCCCCACGTCTCTTCATTCTCGGCAATCTAGCCGTCTTCCGCTCTCTTATAGACAGGCGGCGTTGTCTCTTTGCTTCCTCACGCTTTCACCAAACCCAAGGTTATCCGTGCCTGAATGGACGGCGGTCCACTCTTTTCCTGGCCGTCGATTCACTCAAACTGTCTCCCCGCGCCTTTACGACAGGCGGGCGTCTGTCTCCTCCCTTGGCTCAGAATTGACCTCCTGGGCACTAACGTGACCTCAGGTAGGCGAGGTTCATCACAGCCAAGGCTCACCTTCACGGACAGTGCGCTGAGACTCCGGTGTCACAGCGACTTTCAAAGACACGAACCCAACTTGCCTTTGTTGGTTTATTTTTATTTATTTATTAATAAACCAAGCAACAATGACAACAATGGCTACAGTGGCAACACTGGTAACACGGACAAAGACGCGGTAGCTAGACGCAGTCCGGCAGCCACAATAACTAGCGCACAGGAACTGCAATCAATAGCCTTTGATACGTCAGTATGAAACGATAAGCTTTAGCACTTTAAACGGGCTCCAAATACTCGCTTTCAATCGCTGTGCTTTCTTTACTCTATCGCTTCACAGTATAAGCGGCCACACTGCGAAAAGTACATGTGATGTTAGTGACTGACAATAACTAAAATTTTCAGAGTTTTGAAACTTTTTGACGGACACTTAGGCGGATTTTTCGTCTACAGTCTGTATTTCCGCGTAGTTGCCGTCAATAGGAAAAAGTAGGGACTTGCTTAAGAACGTTTTCCTTAGCGGTGATCAGAGGCTTCATCTACGGCTAAGCGACGCGGCAATCGCTCCTGCTAGATGGGCGCGCGTCTCAAGCGGACTTTTGATACACAGCCGCCTGCGTCCGCCTATTGACGCGTGCTATATAAATTCCCATATTTCGGAGATTTTCGATTTTTAGAACTAGCCCTTGAGGGCGCTCGCTCCCAAATGTCCCTATCTATGCTTTTTATCCGTCATGAAGCTTAACTTCGGACCCACCCCTAGCGTCGTCGGCGGCGGCGGGGCGCATCGCCGCCGGCGACGCGCATCGCCGTCAGGACCTTGTTCCCCGGCCGCCGCTCTTTAGGCGGAATTTCAAGCTGTAGGACCACGTCCGCTTAGATGCCGTCAGAGCAGGACCTAGGAGGCAGTGTCGTCGTTATCGGTGGTAGGCGTCCCCGTCTACGTGCCCAGCCCTTCGCTAACCACCCCTGGTAGCGCGGGCGCCGATGTTCAGGCGTACGCATCGACTACACAGCCGGCCGACCGCTGCGTTCTCTCTCCGTCTTTCCATCGCTCCAACCGCCTGTTCCCTTCGTCAGCAGCCAGCCAGTCGCCGTCTCCGCGCAGCCTCTGTCAAACAGGCGACGGTCTTTCAGCGGCCAAACTCTCTAGTTGCTAAAGACCGAAGGCTCGGGAACCATAAGTCGTTGCCGGTTTATACAACTTATCTCTCGGTCTTTGGGCGGCCGTGGCGATTCTAATAATTTTACCGAAGCCTTAGCGTCTTAGCCTAGCGCGTGCTCTGTCCGTTTTACATGAATTAAAACTTTATTAATTAATTAACTAACAAGTTATACAGTTAAGCAATCAATAATAATAATAATAATAATAATAATAATAATAATAATAATAATAATAATAATAATAATAATAATAATAATAAATAATAATAATAATAATAATAATAATAAGGCTATCTGGCACATGGTCGCCACACTCTCCCCTGCTCACTTGAGATGCAAAGCATCTCTGCAAACCATGGTGATACGACACGACAGTCGTTAATTTAACCTCCTCTACTTAAGATGGCCAAGAGTACCAGGGTCTTAACTCACTGGGGCAACCCGTGCAGGGAAGGGACCTGAACTCCGCGGGAACAAGTCATCCGCTTCTGTTCCCCCTACCTACCACACTACCCAGGTAACTAGAGAAAGGACATTAGTGGTCTCTGCGATACTTAAGCCTCCCGACGTGCAGAAAGGGCGAGGAGTTTCACCAATTAACCTTTCCGGCAACCAAGGGACATAAAAAAAACTTTAAAAAAAATAAAAATAAAAAAAATAAAAAAAATTTACAACAAGCAATCCTAATTAAGCGATTTCCTTTGCTCGCTTAATATGCTATCTAAATTAAACATGACTTATCTTAACAACTGCAGTTAAGCGGTGTTCTTTTGCACGCTTAACTCTAAATTCAATAAAGAAAGCAATGACGACGATGCACACTTATGCAATTGAACTGCACAATATGCGAACAATCAATATATGCAAGCAGTGAAAACTAAACAGTTCAGCGATTTTCATTAGCTGGCTAAACCTAAGCCAGCGCGTAGCGAATCACAAAATAGCCAATTAAGGCGACAAACTGTCACAACTAAGCAATATCAGTTCACCATAAAACATTTAAAGACTAAACAAACACGGGTAAACAAGTTAAACAGTAAGAGTCTGTCTCTCTTAGCAAACAATAGAACGTTCCAACAAAGCGCAATGAAGCGTCCATTCGCAGACGTTCGACAAAGTTCGATCCATTGAATCGCGAGGCGTCTCGACCGTCTCTAGTTGCCATCTGAAGTCATTGTTCCACAAACGAACCCGTCCAACCAGCGAGGTGGACGAGATTTCCGGGTCCTGCGATCGGTTTCCGCTCTGATGACCTCAACCTCATCGTCCGCTGAGAATTCCGGCTCGGGGTCTTCCTTCGCAGACTCGGTTGTTCGAGGTTCATTGTCACCGCCCAAAGGCAGTTCGATATCCGACAACGTTTCCGTTTGGATGGTTTCAGGTAGCCACGACTTCGGAGCTTCCCCTCGGAACCGTTTCAATTTATCCACGTGCACGATCAAAGGTTTCGAAGTGCGACTTTTCTGGATTCGATACAGTACCGGGCCCAAAACGGTCAAAACCAAGAATGGTCCGGTAAAGAATTTGGCCCACTTTGCTTTTCGCCCCGTAAGCACTCTTGGATGATAATAGTAGACCCAATCACCCTCTTTGAATCTCGCGGGCCTCACTCTTAGGTCGTACGATTTCTTCCTTCTCTCGAATGTTTTCTGTAACTGGTCTCTCACCAACTGGTACGCATTATCCATTATCTCCCGACGGTTAGCAACGAATTCTTCCACATCGGTCTCTCGGTCCTCTGTCGGAGACACAAGTAGATCGATCGGTGCATGGTTCTCTCTACCAAGGAACAGAAAATTCGGTGTTCTCTTGGTTGATTCGTGTTCCGTAGAACGATAGGCAGCCATGACATACGGTAAATGAACGTCCCAATCCTTCTGCCGTTCAGACACGACTTTGCCCAAGAGCATGTTCAGGGTACGATGGAACCTTTCGATGAGTCCATTCCCGGAAGGATGGTACGGGGTCGTGCGTATCTTATCGATTTCCATTATTCGACACAGCTCTTTGAACAGAGTTGATTCAAAACACGGACCTTGATCTGTCAAAATCTGTCGTGGCATTCCAAATCGTGAGAATACGTGCACCATAAGAGTCTGCGCCACCGTTGACGCTTCTTGATTTCTGATAGGGAGCGCCTCGGCCCATCTCGAAAAATAATCAATAGCAGTCAAAATGTACTTATTTCCTTTATTTGATACGGGATGTGGTCCCGTAATATCGATTCCAAATCGTTCCATTGGTTCGCCAACAAGCACTTTCTGCAACCTCCCTTGCTTTGGCGGTTTCTCTCTACGATATCGCGCACAACGGTCACAACACTGACAAAACCGTCTCATGTCTTCCTTCCAGCCTGGCCAATAGGCACGTCTTTGTAGCTGACCAAGGCTTTTCGAATACCAAAGTGACCTCCAGAGAAACTTGCATGCGTCAGTTCCATAACTTCGTTCCGTAGGCTCTTCGGAACAACTAATTGCCTTCGCAAGACTCGGTTTTCCTTTCCATCAAGCCAATCCCGATAAAGGATTCCATTAATAATAGACATCTGGTTCCAATGGCTAAGTAGCGTTTTCAACTCACCGCTCCTCTGCAAGAAAACCTCCTCTGAAGGGTAGCTTTCTGCTTCTTTCCAACCAACCAGGACGAGACATCTCGGTCTTCTAGCTGCTTAGATCGAATACTTTCCTTGCTCCATTCGTTCCAAGCAGATAAATCTGCCTCTTCCTTCACCGCGAAAACCGCTTTGATTCGATGGTCAGTTTCTTCAGGGTTCTCTAACCCATCGTGCGGTATTCTTGACACCGCATCCGCGTTGCCATGCTTTGCTTGATCTATGAATAATTTCAAAATCGAATTCTTCAATCGTTTCAAGCCACCGAGCTTGCTGCCCAATTGGCTCCGGTGTCTTTCTCAACCACTGAAGAGCTGAGTGATCTGTACGAAGTAAAAACTTCTTGCCCCATAGATACTGCCGAAACTCCTTCAAAAGTATACCACCGCTAGCAGTTCCCTTCTGGTTACATTGTAGTTCCTCTCTGCCGGGGAACACAATCGACTTGCGTAACAAATCACTTTCTCTTCACCACCCTGAATCTGTGATAAAACCGCTCCAATGGCGTATCCAGACGCATCTGTATCCAATACGTAATCTCCATCGTCGATAGGAAGTGCGAGTATCGGCGATGAAGTTAACCGGTTCTTCAATTCCTGAAATGCCTGTTCGCATTCTTCGGACCATTGAAACGTTACTCCTTTCCTAGTAAGACCATGCAATGGTTTTGCTATTAAAGCAAAATCAGAAACGAACTTCCGATAATAGGAACAAAGTCCAACGAACGACCTCACCTGTCTTACATTCTTAGGTGTCGCCCAGTTCTTCACGGATTTGACCTTGTCTGGATCCGTGGCGACTCCTTCCGAACTCACAACGTGTCCGAGGAACAAGACTTGTCTTTGCAGCAAGTGGCATTTAGAAGGCTTCAGCTTAAGATTGTACTGGTTTAATCGGCTGAATACCTTCTCCAACCGTTCCATATGACTTTCCACGTCTTTCGAGAAGACAATAATATCGTCGAGGTATACCAAACAAATATCCAGATTTAGACCTGATAGCACGAGGTTCATTAACCGACAGAATGAAGCAGGACTATTGCACAGTCCGAACGGTAATACGCGGAACTGAAAGCATCCTTTCCTTGTAACGAAAGCTGTCTTGTGCTTATCCTTCGGATGAAGCGCCATCTGGTGATAGCCAGCGCGAAGATCGAATGTGCTAAACCATTTCGCTCCGCCAAGAGTATCCAAACATTCACTGATCAAAGGTAAAGGAAATGAATCCTTCCTCGTTTTCGCATTCACTTTCCGGTAATCTATGCAGAAGCGTAGGCTACCGTCTTTCTTTTTCACCATGACAACGTTTGATGACCATTCAGAGGACGACGGTTCCACAATATTCTGTTCCAACATGGAGTCCACCTGACGATCGATTTCGGCCAACATTGCTATTGGTTGCCTTCTAAGAGGTTGCCGCACTGGGTCCTCTTTCTGCGTGTCAATCTCGTGCTGAATCACCGACGTGTAACCCAAATCATTCTCTGATAAAGAAAAACTTGTTCGGTAGCGCAAGATGAGCTCCCGAAGTGACTCTCTTTGCTCACTCGTGACGCCTTCCACGTTCTCCCACAAGTTTGACAACTTGCTCTCGTCTCCATTTTCCACATGGATAGCATTCGTGACCACCGTACTCGAAAATTCATCCGCACTGGTTTCCGCTTCGCAGTCTTGTAAGACTTCAACCCTTCCAACTGACACAAAGTTTTCGATGGAATTTCCACCGTTGTTGGTCCCACATTGATGACCCTTATTCTAGGTTCATCGTCTTCTCCATTTATTAACGTTCGACCGACTATTACATTTGCCAGGAGTTCACTCGGAACAGTTGCCCATTCTGTTTGACATCGTCCCAAATGAGGGTAAACCATGATTGCCGAAATGTCTACTTCTCGGAGGGATGGTACGACAACTTCCCTTTCGATCATAACCTTGCGGCACATGCTCTCCTCGTCCACCTCATGTAGAGGTATTGATTCTGTCCCGACACAGATTCTTCCCGTAGCGAAGTTCCAACTCACATTATTACTCTCCAACCAAGCCAGACCCAAAATCAATTCGGTTACTTGTTCGGTCACAAGACAAGGAAGAGCGTACACGTTTCTTCCTATCTTTATTTTGAGGGTGGCCTCGCCCTCTACTTTGATTCTAGTTCCATTCGCTGCCAGCAGGCGTTGCTGAGCCGGTCTGAGTAATTTCTTGTTGACCATATACTTCGGTACCAACGACATTTCACTCCCTGTGTCCAAAAGGCATGGGTGTTCCTTTCTTCGACCTTCCAACTTTCCGAAAACATAAGCCATACGGCTCCCTTTTACTAGATGGTTCTGCGCATCTCTGGTTCCATCAGGTTGACCCCTTCTTCGCCCACCTGATTTTGATGTTCATCCGAGGCTCGGGCCTGAGGACAAAACCGCTTATAATGACCTTTCTGGCCACAGCCGAAACATGTTCTATCCAACAGTCTACTCTGCTCTCTTGGCCTGTCCACCAGCTCCCGTTTCTGGACAGTGTTTCTGTCGAGAGTCAACTGTTCCAACCTCTCTAAGATCGTTTTCATGCCCCTCTCGACATCGTCTAAACGTCGATTCTGTGGGTCTCTCGTATTCACCTGTTTTGTATTCTTCACTCTCCATGGTTTCCGCTCACCATCGGTACCGAACTTAGAAGCTTTACCGTATGCTTCGAACCGTACAGCGTGCTTGTACGCAATATCCAGACATGACGGGCTCGCTCTCGTACTTTCTGGGCCAACTCCTGATCGGCTAAAGCGTCGATGAAAGCGTCGCAAGCCACTGTTTCTAACAGTTCATTCGTTGGTCCAGGGTACGCAAGCACCATTAGTTTCGAATTTCCAACATGACAGAGTTCAAGGATTCTCCTGAGCTTGTCGATACGTTCGCAACTTCATTCGATAAAGACTCGTCTGATCTTGTGAGCCATATCGCGCATTTAAATGGTCCACCAATGTCTTCCACGTTACGTTCTGCAAATCTCCCATGTCCCACAAAAGCTGAGCTGCAGGACCTGTAAGAGCACACATGAGTTGGTCCGCCTTTTCCCTCTCATTCCAACCGTTACACCGAGAACACACTTCAAACTTTGCCAGAAAAGCGGCCACCGGTGTTTTACCATCGTACTTCTCCAGCTTGATTCGGATACCGCGGTCTTTTTGTTTACCATCCTGAGAACTCTGACAGCGTAGATCCACCGCTGTTTTATTATCTCTCTTGGATTCCACAGCATTTTTGCCCCGATAATCAGACTCATCCGAAGTTGACTCGTAGTCACTCGGAGTTTCGGTCCCGTTTTCCGACGATTCAGGTGACTTTGGTCTCGAGCCAATTCGTCTTCCAGCTCCTTTTGATAGATTTTTCCGAACTTTCTTGTTTTGCGAAGTTCCACGATTGAAGGAGCCGCCCTTCTCCTTGTGGCATTCAGAACTTTCTTGCTTTACTGAATTTCTAAATAAGAAATTCTTGTCTGACCTGCCCGCCGTCACCTCTCTCTCATGACGGTGCTTTCCATGTCCACGATTCACTTCGTCTTTGGATTTGAGCCTACCTTGATCCCGAAGGGCAAGCCCTTCCAATTTGTTCTGCATTTCAATCACTACCTGTCGGAGGGCCGACAAGTCACGCTTCTCGTTTCCTTCACGGCTGTCCCCTTCTTTCTGAGTCCATTTGGTTCTTCCTCGCGACCTAGCCGCTTCGGCGCCGGCTCCTAGGCGAGCTCTGTCGTTCGAAATAGACCAACGGACTTTGGTTTCTCGCGGCACCAAGGCATTTCTGCCGTAATCTCTCCTGGGTCCCCACATCGACTGATCACCTTCCTCGTTCCCTCGAGAGTAATGTGGTCTATCCACCTCTCTGGACATTGCAGCCTCGGAGTCGGCTCCAAGGTATGCTCTGCCTATGTAGCATTGACCTTCTTTGCCACGCAACGGACGATGGCCTTCTGGAGCGTAACGATTTTCGACCTCTTTTGACATTGCTGCCTCGGCGCCGGCTCCGAGGCAGGTTCTGTCAGCGGATAGCTTCCAATCTTGTTGCTCCCATCGTCGTTCGAATCCCAAACTATCACGGTCCTCACATCCCTGATCTGTCCACTGAGCCTGTGAACTAGGGTGACTCTGTATCCTGGACACTGGTCTGTCTGTCGTTCTGTTCACTGCCCTCTCAGTGTTGGTGCCGAGGCAAGGTCTGCCTGCAATATTCCGAATTTCATTTTGACGTGGTGCACGGTACCCTCTCTGCACAACGTAACCTTCCGCTTCTTCTAACATCGCTGTCCGGCGCCGGCTCCGAGACGAGTTCTGCTATCCGAGTGCGGTCGATTGGTGTGCTGTTGATCCCACCGTTCTTCGGTTCTGCGGTTACCTTTGGCGACTCTGTCTCTTTCCTGTCCTTGACACTTTCGATCACTTCGTGAGTCTTCGTTTGAGGATACGCTGCTCTTTCACACAGTCGCCTCGGCGCCGGCTCCGAGACGAGTTCTGTACTCAGGGCAGCGATCTCCAACGATGATATTCTGCTTCAGTGTGGTGCGGTTGGTAGCTCTTTCGAACATCGCTGCATCGGCGCCGGCTCCGAGGCAGTTTCTGTCCTCCAAAGTGTCCCAATCCGCCTGGTTCTGTTCACCTTGTACTCCAGCCCCATAGGCTCTGTAGTTATCCGCACGGTCTCGGTCATTAACTTGAACCGTTCCATCGTCGCTTCCACGCCTCTCAAGGGCGAAACTGGTTTCCCTTCCTCTCGTTTCTTGGAGTGGGAGCTCGCCGTCCTCCCATGAGACTGGCCTGTAAGTCTCTCTCCGTCGACCTGGTGGAGCAATATCCACTTCGGAGTCCTCGTTTCCGATATCTTCCATTGGCACCTTTGATCGATACATTCGATCTTCGCAGCTTTCGACTGTTTGATACAGTACTCTGACCGTTCCTGGTACCATAGCAGGCTTGTTCCTGCTTTGATCAAGCGGCGGCGGGCGGTCAACCTCGTAATCTGTCCCTGATTCTGACTCTGTCACAAACACTTGGTCTCTTCGCTGACCGTGGTTAGCTCTCCCAGTGCCGGCGCTACTGAGAAGTGCAAGACCCTGCGGCTGGCGATACTCAAGTTCTCTTATTTGTGACTGGCTGCCTGTTTGCAGAGTTTCGGAAACCGCCCGCCAAACGTTACTCTCCGGTCTCACGGGTCCCATCGGGAGGCGGTCCAACTTGCGCGTCGACTCACGTACTGGCGCAGTGATCTCCCCGCTGCCTATAACCAGCGTTCTCGGTGCCGGCGCAACCGATAATAGCATTAGTCACTGGCTCACGATCGGTCTCAAGTTCACTCATCTGCAATTGCCTCTGTGGCGGAGGATGCACGCGCTCTTCCCGGACCGCCCACCAGTCTCTATCAGTCCTTGGTTCCTCCAACTGGCTCCGGTTAATAGGTTGGCGATCCACTACACGCTGACTGTAACTGTCTGGCTTCCGGGTGAACGCTTCGTCGATCTCACAGGTCGCCAATGCTGCTTCGGTGCCGGCGCAACCTAGGCTAGCAAATTCCCCAGATCTGTGCAGATCTTCTATTACGTTCCCTTCCGCTCTATCTGACCTTCCCGCTCGCCTCGGGAAGTTTTCAGCGTTTTGACCACGGACCGCCAACCAATCATTGCGGGAGGCCTGTCGTCCCGAATCTGAACGTAGTTCCTCTGAGTCTCTCAAGTTCTGACGGGGTGGAATTCTGTTCCAGTCCTCAATATCCATTGCATTTGGCTGGAAGCCAGAATCCACCCCACTTCTGGTACCATTTTTGTGGCGACCCCGTCGGCTCGCGGTCTCGTAGCGCGGCCAGCGGTCGGGCGGCCCCAACGCCCGCTCGGTCTCCCGATCGCCATCAGCCGCCGACTCTGCCTGATCGGCGGCGTCACGTTCCCTTTCCGGCTCTCCGACATCAGAGGAGGTGTCCGCGGCGGCCGGGCAGGCAGCACACTGAGGATGGCCGCTCCTCAACGTAGGGTTCTCGTTTCCCTCCTCTGATTCTCTATCCGTTCCGGCACCGGCCTCGTCCGAGACCCTTTGACTCATGCCTCTTATCGCTGGCCACCGCTTGGTCTCGGCGCCTTAAGCGATTGCGATAGGTACTCCTGGTCTCTGGCTTCGACTTGGCCCCACGTCTCTTCATTCTCGGCAAAGCCGTCTTCCGCTCTCTTATAGACAGGCGGCGTTGTCTCTTTGCTTCCTCACGCTTTCACCAAACCCAAGGTTATCCGTGCCTGAATGGACGGCGGTCCACTCTTTTCCTGGCCGTCGATTCACTCAAACTGTCTCCCGCGCCTTTACGACAGGCGGGCGTCTGTCTCCTCCCTTGGCTCAGAATTGACCTCCTGGGCACTAACGTGACCTCAGGTAGGCGAGGTTCATCACAGCCAAGGCTCACCTTCACGGACAGTGCGCTGAGACTCCGGTGTCACAGCGACTTTCAAAGACACGAACCCAACTTGCCTTTGTTGGTTTATTTTTATTTATTTATTAATAAACCAAGCAACAATGACAACAATGGCTACAGTGGCAACACTGGTAACACGGACAAAGACGCGGTAGCTAGACGCAGTCCGGCAGCCACAATAACTAGCGCACAGGAACTGCAATCAATAGCCTTTGATACGTCAGTATGAAACGATAAGCTTTAGCACTTTAAACGGGCTCCAAATACTCGCTTTCAATCGCTGTGCTTTCTTTACTCTATCGCTTCACAGTATAAGCGGCCACACTGCGAAAAGTACATGTGATGTTAGTGACTGACAATAACTAAAATTTTCAGAGTTTTGAAACTTTTTGACGGACACTTAGGCGGATTTTTCGTCTACAGTCTGTATTTCCGCGTAGTTGCCGTCAATAGGAAAAAGTAGGGACTTGCTTAAGAACGTTTTCCTTAGCGGTGATCAGAGGCTTCATCTACGGCTAAGCGACGCGGCAATCGCTCCTGCTAGATGGGCGCGCGTCTCAAGCGGACTTTTGATACACAGCCGCCTGCGTCCGCCTATTGACGCGTGCTATATAAATTCCCATATTTCGAGATTTTCGATTTTAGAACTAGCCCTTGAGGGCGCTCGCTCCCAAATGTCCCTATCTATGCTTTTTATCCGTCATGAAGCTTAACTTGGACCCATCTAGCGTCGTCGGCAGCGGCGAAGGGCGCATCGCCGCCGGCGACGCGCATCGCCGTCAGGACCTTGTTCCCCGGCCGCCGCTCTTAGGCGGAATTTCAAGCTGTAGGACCACGTCCGCTTAGATGCCGTCAGAGCAGGACCTAGGAGGCAGTGTCGTCGTTATCGGTGGTAGGCGTCCCCGTCTACGTGCCCAGCCCTTCGCTAACCACCCCTGGTAGCGCGGGCGCCGATGTTCAGGCGTACGCATCGACTACACAGCCGGCCGACCGCTGCGTTCTCTCTCCGTCTTTCCATCGCTCCAACCGCCTGTTCCTTCGTCAGCAGCCAGCCAGTCGCCGTCTCCGCGCAGCCTCTGTCAAACAGGCGACGGTCTTTCAGCGGCCAAACTCTCTAGTTGCTAAAGACCGAAGGCTCGGGAACCATAAGTCGTTGCCGGTTTATACAACTTATCTCTCGGTCTTTGGGCGGCCGTGGCGATTCTAATAATTTTACCGAAGCCTTAGCGTCTTAGCCTAGCGCGTGCTCTGTCCGTTTTACATGAATTAAAACTTTATTAATTAATTAACTAACAAGTTATACAGTTAAGCAATCAATAATAATAATAATAATAATAATAATAATAATAATAATAATAATAATAATAATAATAATAATAATAATAATAATAATAATAATAATAATAATAAGGCTATCTGTGGCACATGGTCGCCCAGTAGTAGTAGTAGTAGTAGTAGTAGTAGTAATGCGTTTGCAGTAAAACATTATTCCGAAGTTAGTTCGACGTTAACAAACGAAGGCGTTAGGCTACTTTATTCAGGCCTTAGACGACTAGCTGAGGCCGCTTTCTCCAGACAGCATTGGCCTCATCTGTAATGACCGAGGCCACGTCGACCTCCTTCGAAATGCCCCACTAACACATCCGACCCTAGCATTATTATTACAGAAAGACGCACATTAAGATCGCATATAGCCTTAGGTCTACGCGTCGGTATACAAATACCTTTTCAGTAAATCGGTAACTTTTGCCCAAACAGAGAAACATTATGATAACATCTATGGGCCTACTTATGAATAGTGTTGCATACATTTTCATCGGTGGAGGGGTTACAGATGTCTAGGGTTTCGGAATGAACCTTGAGCTTGAGAAAATTTTACTTAGATTCCATAAATCCTGATATTTTCAAATGGTGTTGACAAAATACAAAAAAGCTCCAACTTTGCACTAAAATTCATCCCTGCTTTTATAGGGAGAATCAGGGATTTATCTACACCCTCAGCGGGGGAGGGGTTACACCCTCGGTTTTTGACAGACACCCCATGCCCCTAAACCTCCTGCCAGGGGTGGTGTTGGCTATCACCCAAACAGACATATGTTGAGAGTAGTATGAAGCTGTTGTGAAGGACAGTGGTGTTATGATGCAGCTGTTTCGTACTGCGTATTAAAATATGTTCAAATCAGAAATTATTTCAGTTTGCAGATGATACAAAACCCCTTAAAATCACATTATTATTATTATTATTATTATTATTATTATTATTATTATTATTATTATTATTATTATTATACGAAAAACTAACCGTATGAGACTCAGCACTGGACATTGACACCCCCCGAAATTTTGGGACATCCCCAGAACGAAAATTCCTGGGAAAAGCCTGGAAAGAATATATCCAAACGTTCTCGCAATAGTGTCATTTTTCTCCATCAAAACGTCTCCCTCCAAGAAATTCCCTTTTCTTCTTTTTTGGGGGGAAGGAGACTCAAACGTATGAAAAGAGACACTAGTAGTGAAAAAGAGAATTTTTTTAAAGAGACATATTCATGCAACATAATCATCTACGAACCTGAAATCATTTATTAGTAATGAAAAAGCGAACAGTTCTCTTTCAGAATGTACGATAGGGTTTAAATAGCACTGAAGGAAGTGAGGGTCTATAGGCTATAGAATTCTAGCTAACACTATATATGCATTAGTTAAAGTGTTATATTATCATAGACCCAAGAACTGGTTTGCGGAAGACCACGATTCGTTTGCTGTGGAAGGCGATTCAGAGATATCGTCGAGTGATTCTCAACTATTATACTAAAATATTCAACTATCATAATAACCGAATACCTGTTTCACTGAACCGCTAATCCATATTTCAATTACAAGAAATGTGCTGAGTTTGTTGTGGGAGCAAATTTATGTTCGAAGAGCAAGTTAAAGAAGAAATGTAAATATCAGTATAGGCTTTTATGATTCAGCAAAAACATAAATGGAAATGGACATAACATGCTTTTGTCGGATCATTTCAGAGCGTTGGTAATTATTTCCATTTTGATTTTGATTTCTGCCTTTTCCGATTATGTCTTTCGTCATTTATCAGAACTTTTTTGCGAAGTTTTCAGTGTATTAAATTAAGTTAACGTCATAATCGTAGTAATACTAATTGTGGCCAACTTAGTCAGAAGACGTAAGACCCGACGAGCAGCCCCATCTGATTGCCGGCAGCAGAAGCGTCTCTCTGTTCGAAATAGCACCGGAAGTGCTCTTTTAGGGATCCTTCTGCTTTCAGTTCTTGCCAGAGGTCATCCGCCCGGAAGTCGTTCTTGTTCACGTTCAGCGGATGAGCGTTCGTGATGACGAGGTGACTTCTGCGACTGGCAAGCGGCTTGAACAATTCAAAATGGCGTCTCAGCGTCTCCTTGGTAACGGAGCTGTCGACGAATACGACATCGCAGGAGGTCTTGTTCCCGTTCTCTCCGACGAACTTCGGAATCGAGACCGTTTCCGGATTTCCGGTGTAGACGAAGAAGCGATCCGGAAATTCGATGATCATGAAGTCCGTCAGGTCGAGAGTGAAGTTGAAACGCGACAGGTCTTCGAACGAGTGGACCGTCAGATCCGGGTTGGCCGTCAGGAAGTGGAACGCATTGTGTCCGGCGTAGAATCCGGTTTCGCAGACGGTTCTGACGAACGGCAGCTGGGCGATGTCCTGCACCAACCACGACTGTTCGTTCGGAACGGCCTGCTCCAGAAGATTGTTCAGCTCCAGTGCGCTCTTGTAGGCGTCCGCGTGATCCAGGTAGCCCTCCGGATAGGTGAAATTCCTGCGGGCGCTCTGGTGCATCTCGTCGCACCGGAAGTCACGTGGTACGAACGGAAGTTCGAACACCGATCCCATCGTCCAACGGCGAGTGGTTGTCGCCGTCACCGCTGTTGGTTGCTGCTCGTCCGAATAGACGGCCGGAAATACGTCATCGAAGAAGCTGGCATCGTACGTCACAAGAACGATCGTCAGAAGCGTCAGTGTGACGTAGAACACCGGAAGTAGAGAGCGACGGCGTCGTCGAATGAACGCCATGACTCTTGTGGGCATGTTTTCCAAAGGCTGTGCCGTGTCCGAGTCTATCGCACCATGCGGCATCTCCATAGAAAGACCCCTTGTGTTCTCCTCTCTCTCTCTCTCTCTCTCTCTCTCTCTCTCTCTCTCTCTCTCTCTCTTGGCAAGATCTCAACGCTTCCTGCTCGTTACTCTAGTGTCTGACTGGCCTCTGGTTTTGGTCTTCACTGCGAATAATAATAATAATAATAATAATAATAATAATAATAATAATAATAATTAGCCTGTGTGCATAGTTTGACGGAAATTACTGCACGTCGTAACCGAGTTTACGCTGTATATATTAAATGCAAAATCAATCGTGACTGGAATTATTGAAGAATAGCCCGAAGGCCGAAACCGCACTCTGCCAAGACAGCGAGCGATCATTTGCCGTAAGTTATTTCAGGTGCACTATTGGTGTCGACCTGCAGCTGTAATGACGCAATAAGTTCCTACAAAGGTGAAGTTTCAGACTCTTATGATTGTGGTCTCATGTTATTGCTTTTGTATTAAAGGTAGTGAAACCTAATAAGTGAGAATGTCGCCTGTGGTATACTTATATACCGTCGAGAGTGTATTCTGGTCGCTTTTGCGGACTGTCGATGTATCTTTCGGCCACTTTCAGCTCTTTTCCTGTGTCGTCTCTTTCAATAATAACCATTCTACAGTTCTGCAATAGAGCACAACTGCAGATAAAATATTATTTTCCAGATTTCTTTTAGAGTGCGCGTGAAGTAGCCTAGCGGTTAGAGCGCCGGTCTGCAAATCTTGAGGTTCGTGATTCAAGTCCCGGCTGCGACAGAAGCTATTCTGTTGTTTCTACCTCAAACAGCCCCAGTCGACTCAGCTGTGAATGAGTAGCCTACATTTGTGGAAGGAAAGGCGGCAAAAGAAAACTGAAGGCGCTAACCCTTCGCCTCTCCGACGGTCTTTGAGCGGTGTTCCATCCAGGCCTTGTAGAGGGGAGATCCCCCAAAATCCAACAAAAATCCACTCCAAAATCCAAGCACAGACACATATTTTTGCATTGAATTGTGTCTCTTCCCCCCCAGCCAAGTCAATTCCCCTTCCAAGGCCTGGAGTCTGGATAAAACACTGGCTCTGAGCCTATGGAATATGCTTTGCATTTGATTCGGAGAGCCTTCCAACGTTGATTAGTAAGAAAAATCCGAAGTCAGAATTTTCATGAAGATATGCACCTTTTATCAAATGTTGGTCTGCCCAGAAATTCTTAACGAACTTTAGTGCTGACTTCCTAAAGGTTCTCAGCAAATATCCCTTCAAGGTGAATAAACTGCAGTGTGGACAAAGCTGGATAGCAATCATTCTACAGCATTGCCTCATGCCTTGCGTGCTAATTTTATATAGCACCTGCCTTTTTTCGCATCTCCATTACGGCCCTCTATCTTTCGCTTTCAGGTTTCGTTTCATTTCCCGAAATAGAGGCTATGCTGTAGTTGTGATCGCAAAAGGCATGAAAAAAGTATTGATGAACTTTTCTATTTTTTTTCTATTTCCGATTTTTTCTTCTTTTCGCCGAGAACAGACGGGGAAAATATACGCAATAAGTTCCTACAAAAGGCTAAGAGTACAAGATCCATCATTATCATTATAATCAGAGTCATCATCACTATGATATATAATAATCATGACATCACAGTTCTCATCATCGTCATCATAATCGTCATCATCATCAGTATCATCATCATCATCATCATCATCACCATCATCATCATCTTCATTATCATCATCACTAACAACAACAACAACAACAGTTAATGTGCTTGTTAATGCTTTGAATAACAGAAATATGCGACTCACTCAATGCATGTTTTCCATTAAGCGAGTTTTACATATTTTCTCTAATAATCGATGGATTTCGTGAAGTTTTCTCTTTTTTTTAGCTGAGGAGAGAGACGGATTTATTTCTGAGCGCTTAGTTTTGCTCGATTAACCGAACTCCGTAGGATGTTATTGACTGTTTCGGATTTATTAGTCTGCTGTGATGCTGTTAATTATAAACGTAAACCAGGCAGATTGGATTTTCTCGAATTTTGAAATAGCTCTTCGAAAATTCCGATTTTTTTTTGGGGCATCTTTTTCAAGTTCCGCGTTACGATGTTCACGGAGTCTGTTCGTCCGTGGCCTGGTCGTCCTTCTCTCCTTCTCCTCCTGTCCCTTGATCGCTTCCTTCGGGCGAATGCCTTCCCACGCCAGACCGAAGCGTTTCATCTGTTCGACGACGTCCGAATAGCACCTCTCCGAGTCCCTCCTCGCCTTGACCATCGCTTCCAGCTCCTCCCTCAACCGCTCCTCGGAGGCCTTCTGAGACTCCATTCGCTGAACGATGTCCGCCGTCAGCTGCTCCAGGAGTTTGGCGTTCAGATGGTCGATGATCGGGTTACTGGAAGGAGGAGGAGGAAGAGGAGGAGGAGGCGCGCTTGTTTCCATTCTCTTTCCACCGAATTTTCCACTTCCTCCCGTAAAATTCGACCCTTTGTTACGCCGATCGTCGTTTACGTCTACCGAAGCAGCCACCGCGTTGTCATGGTCACGGTTGCTACGAGCGACCGCCTCAGTGACTGGCGTAGAAACGTCGTCATCAGCATCCGGGGCTTTGTGGGCGTCGAGGTCTTCTTCGGCCGGCGAATGGGAGACGCAGTCTCTGTCGGCGGCGGCGTCGGCGTCGGTGCAGTCTTGAATTCCGGAACTGGACTCGTCCGTTTCGAAGGCAACGGAACCGGAGCGTCCGCCGTCCAGGCCATCCTCCTTCTCCTCCTCCGTGTCCTCGAAGCGATCCTCGCTGGAGGCGGTCGTCCTCTCTTCGTTTCTCGTCGCCCTCTCCCTCGCTTGTTTCCGACTGAATCTGTTCGACTGCCTAGAACGATTCCCTCCCTCCGACGATGACGACCGATTCTCGTCTGGCCTCAGAACGGAACCGACAGCAGCAGCAGCAGCAGCGGTAGCCTCGCTCTCGTCGTCGTCGTCGGCGGCAAAGTGATCCGCTTCCGCCCACAGTTGTATGGTAAAGACGTCGATGATCTGCTGAGTCAGTCTCCGGTCGGCTGCCGCGGCCGGCGTCAATTCTTCGGCGTCTGCTGCGGCGGCGGCGGTGTTGATCGTCTGCTGCAGGTCGTTGATCACGTGACCGACCGTTCGACGCAGTTCTAGGACCGGGTTGACGACGGCTCTATGAGTGCCGTCGACTTCATTGTGCACTCCTTCTGAAAATACAACGTTGTTATTATTTATTATTATTATTATTATTATTATTATTATTATTATTATTATTATTATTATTATTATTATTATTATTATTATTATTACCAGGACGATTTATATAGCGCTGCAACGTAGTTAAAACCCAAAATCAAAAGCGGCGCTTTGACAACGCTGACATGTCAATGAATGTCAAAAGGTGACGATGCTAAAAATCCACTTGGATGATAGAAAGAACTCGCTACAGCGAAGTTCCTCTTTATTCACAATGGACGTATTTCGTCCGTCAATGGACCTGCATCATGAGCGCCCACGGCAATTTTTCCAGGGGGCAAAACAGCAAAACTCAATGGTCACGGTTAATGTTTTAATTTTAGCATGGTTTTCAAATGTTACTGTGAAAAATATTGGTATTTGCATTTTCCAGGGGGTGTCAAGTGCCCCCTCTTGCCCTAATGTGCGGGCGCCCATGGCCTGAACTATTCCGGAATCTGTACAAACGACAATGCGCCGTCGATCTGAAAGCCACATTGAACACTGGGTTTCCAACCACAGATATGTCACAACTCCCCATTAGCCTACGATTTCAACTCCTAAACCAATATCGACCAATGATCAAGCGCACAATTAATCATTCATTTATGGATTGGCTGACCGACCAACTGACTGACTGACTGACTGATTGACTGACTGACTGACTAAGTAAAGCAATCGTGAACCCGTTTGATGCTTGGATTGGCAATCATCTCAAGCTCGAGTCCCGTTAGCGCCGATTTACTCAGTCGCCGTGCATTGCTTCGGCGTAAACAAGTCTAAACGAAGCATAAGTTTCACTGTCAAAGGCAGGTCTGGACATGGAAAGACTCATTCCACTGGACCACTGACGACTTTGCCTAGAGTTGAGCCAGTTGAGCGATGGGCGCCAGATTCGAATATGAAAAGACCTTAAACTCTGACGCATTTGCTAAAAAATAGTCATTTGCGACCTGTGTTCTAATTATTAGGACCGTAAACTAAAGTCAAATAAAAAAAGAACGTTTTGGAATCTAATTTCCAAGCAAGAACACCATTGTCACAACGATTTCAAAGCATCTTCATTTACTTCCGGAGCTATTGACAGAACTTATGAATTGGTGTTACAGTTGTTGGAAATTGCTCTCTTTCCCAGCCTGGTTTTCTCTATCTAAAAGCTACCTAGGCCTATGTCCGCCCAAAGCATAGATCCCTTAATTACATCGACTACCAAATTTCATGGCTGTATCACTGTGCAAACTCCAGTTGCAGCATTTCATTGATGCTCTGACGTTAACAACTCAATGAACCCAAGTTTCGCGGACCCGAGCATGGCTGCCGACATTCTTGTCAATGTAATGAGTCTATGGCCTAAATGAAGGCTATCTAGGCCTACAGTATGTATAACATTAATCACATAGAAGCACCTGGCTCGCCTTCGTTACGAGCAGCAGCGGCGGGATCGTTGAGTTCGGGTCCATCGAAGAAGGCTTTGACGACCATGCAGATCCAAAAGACCACCAGACCGACGGCGAACAGTCGAACATATACGGCACCTGCAACAGACAACAGCAATTGTCAACTCCTCCGATGATAATTAACCGATACTCTGTTTCCATCCAACATTCAGTTCAATTCAAGATTCGATTGTGATGATCGGAAAGAAGAAACCTCGCACGTTCTGTAAGGATTCCTGATAAACAGTCCTTCAACTAAGATGTTAATGAGAGAGGAGGAGGAGGAGCAGGCGGAGGAGGAGGATGGAGGAGGAGGGAGGAGGAAGAAGAAGAAGAAGAAGAAGAAGAAGAAGAAGAAGAAGAAATGCAATTGAAAGTCTAAGTTGATACTACTTGATAGTGATCATATTAACAGTTATTGAAATTTGGTCAATATTCGATCATAAACAAGTGGGAAAGATGCAATTCCACAGCGATGTGCAAACTAGGCGAACAACGATTGGAATTCGCGGGATGTGGTAGGCCTACAATGTTCTACTTTCTCACTGGTTTGCTCCCACCAATGATGAATGATCTAAGACGACCCTCCCCCCATTGGCGGTCAGAAATGTCAGGGTAGGAGTAGACCAGGGACAACTAAATTATTACTGGACGGCCAACCAGAGGCGTAGCAGCCATATGGACAACCTGCATGGCCAAATTCCAAGGGCCCCGACCTGCAAAGGGCCCCGACCCGAGCCAACACATTTGTTTTCTCGCAAAGTTGTAAAGTTATCAGATCGAAAGACCGACAGGCAAAAAAAGGTCGTCAACATTTTCGCAAACTTGTCAGATCGTCTCTGGAAAGGGCCCCTTTCCCGTTTTTCGCCAAAGGCCCCCGAGCATATTGCTACGCCACTGCAGCCAACTGAAAAAGGTGCCTTACATCAGGGGGCCGAAGAAATGCAGCGTTCTGTGTATTTGCGTGTAATTTTGGACTTTTTCAACTTGAAATTGCTCGGATTCTGTGAAAGCTAAAAAGATGAGGTATACGCCAATGTTTTGCATTTTATGCCTCTTTCAAACCATCCGTGCAAAACTTAATAACAATTGGGATAAGGGTTCACAATCTGGCCTGAAACAGAACCCCCTCCAAAAATATTTTTTCTGTTTCAAGCTATGCTGCTAAAATTTTTGAGTGGCAACCTAACTTTGGTGAACAGCAACGTTGTAGGGGAATGTAATTGGAGCAAAATAAATCAAAAATTTTGAAAATTGAACAATATTTGTTCGAGATATATTCTTCATACCCCGGGCACTCTCTTTCCAATAAATTGTCGTTCAGTTTAGATTTTAGAGCAATGCTTGTATTTCTTTTACAATTTGCTATATCCCCGGCTATAGGAAAGCTAAAAAGAAGAGGTATACACCATTGTCTTGCAATTTTATTCTACTTTCTAACCATCTGGGCAGAAGTTTTTAAAAAATGGGACGAGGGTCCACAATTTGGCCTTAGATAGAACCCCCTCCAAAAATATATATCTTTTTTTCAAGCTGTGCAGCTAAAATTTTTGAATGGTAACCTAACTTTGGTGAAACGGCAAAGTTGTACGGGAATGAAATTGGAACAAAAGGAATCAGAAATTTTGAAAATTGGACAATATTTGGTTGGGATATAGTTATAGTTTGCCTTGCTGTTTTCTCATAGTACACAATGCACAGCCTTCTACTCATCGGCCCCCTGATGTACACTGTACAGTGGTCAAATTCGACTAGCCTCAGTTGACTGTCCAAGCTTCATTTAGTAGTAGTCTATGAGTAGACGGACTTCATTGCGTGGCTGATATAAGGAAATTAATTAAGGATTGGGAGTTGGACCCTCACTTTTCACTCAAGTTTACACTTATGGGAGGATAGATTTCAATCCTCAACATACGGATGCAAATCAGAGACGTCATTTCACTGTTTTTCAGGGGGGGGGGGCAAAACACTTTTGACCTGACAAGTTACAAGTTTGCGAAAAAGTTGACGACCTTTTATTTTATTTTATTTTTTTTGCTCGTCAGCCGTTTATAACGGTTAGTTACTTTTCAGACTAGACTACTCCACATCATATCTATCAGGGTCCTTTAGGACATGTAAAAAACTAAATACTAAATAACACAAGAAAAAATTTTTTTCCTCAAAATCAGGGGGGGCAAATGCCCCCCCCTGCCCCAACCCAAATGACCCCCCCCAAATGACGTCCCTGATGCAAATTTTACAGATCAAAAGAAAATGTTGCCACGTTCGCGTTGATAGATATTTTCTCATTTCGGTTGTTTTCACATGCCCCCTGCACTTGTGCACTTCGAAGTTTTAACTGCTGGCCTACTGCTTTGGTTCTCATTGAATAAGCCCTTACCGTCCCTACGTAGTTTCTCTTCCGTCCAATCCATCGTTGCATCCGTTCTCGTGCAAACGTTGTATTTGCAGCCAGACCTCCCGATTATTCCGATTTTCCAGCGGTAACTCCGTATGGAGAAGAGAAATTCTTCCGATGGTACATGTCGGTTACGGCGCCTACACCCACGGCCTTGTCTAACCCAATTCCGAACGCGTGTTTTCAAGCCATTTGAGACTATTAGCAGACAGCTAACGACAGATCATAATAATTATGTAACGTCAATAAAGAGACAGTGACCACTGCATTGTGCGTCATAGATGAACGCTGACCTCAGCAAATATCCTCGTAACTACAGTAACGGTGGCGGTTCCAGGATTTGTCAAGTGGTTAGTGGGGGCGGAGCGTGCGTTGGAGCGGCAACCAGGGCCTGGGCAAACCGGGCCTGTGCCCAGGGCCCCGCTTCTCTAAGGGCCCCGCGCAAGCCAAGCGGCGGGGGCAGTACAGCACAACAGTACACCCCGCCGGGCGCCGGATACCCTCGCCAGGGGCCCCGCAGCAGTGGCGTCATTTCACACTTTTCTTGGGGGGGGGCGAGAAATTTTTTTACCTTTTAAATTTTTTGACTTAAAAAGTTGACCTTTTTTTGCTCGTCAGTCCGATTACGTTACGATTACTTATATTACTTATTTCAGGTTGCTCGACATCAAGCACGAGTTTCCAAAAAAGTTGACCTTTTTTTGCTCGTCAGCCCTTTTTACGATTATTACATCAAGCACTCCTGTAGGGCTTTAGGGGCTGCTGACCTTTTTTTGCCCCCCCCCCAAACGCAAATGACGTCCCTGTTTTTGTTTTTTGTTGCGCATTAATACATTATAAATTAATATTTTCATTTCCTTGGGGGGCCACGCCCCCCCCCAACCCCCTCAAATGACGCCTCTGCCCCGCAGAACCCCTCGCCCGGGGCCCCGCAGAACGTAAGGCCGGGCCTGGCGGCAATTGCTAAGCATGGGGGACCAACTAGTCTAGTTCCAGTGGCGGTTCCAGGATTTCTTGGTGGGGTGGGGGTGGGGTGAATGAATTCATAGAAAGTTGGTGGATGATGAAAATAAAGGGAAAATCACTAAACTTTGTCGAAAAAGGCTAGGAAAAGGAAATTTTATCCCTCATTTTACTACATTTTACCGAAAAATACATGTAGGACATTGTAGGTTGACAAGCAAAAAGGTAATCCCCGTTTAGTTTTACTAGACTTTTACCCAAAACAGGTTAGTAGGTTTCACAAACAAAAAAAGTAAGTCCGAAAGTCCGGTGGGGGATGCATCCCCGCTCATCCAGTCATCCCCCACGTGGAACCGTCACTGTCTAGTTCCTTAGTATGAGTGCGCTGAAGCAGTGCCGTAACCAGGATTTCGGAGTACGAAATACAGGGACCACATCGACATTTTCAGGTAAGAAGTGTTGACGAGCAAAATAAAACGAAGAAACGTAATCCTGCTTTTCGCACTCGCGTCCTAGCCCCCTCCCCAACGTCACAATAGTGGGCCCCGTTGCTGCATATGCAAGTAAGTATAAAAAAGTAAATTAGCAAGTATAGTTTTATGGGATGGCACTAACATGGGGGCGCAGCAGGGTGGGCCAGGTGTCAGTTTTGCACAAATCTCATGACTGGTCTGGACCCATGCCTTCCTCTTGGCTTAGCTAATGGTTCAGTCATCGAACTTTCAACCATAGCTTGTCAACAGTAGTGTTGTAACACAACGTTAAAAATATGAGTTCCAATTATTTTGCACGTTTTAATTCCGGCATTGCAGTAAAAGACAAAAATTGTTATAAATCCAGATTCTTAAGCTTATTACTTGATTTCAATCATCATCTTAACTATATAATTGACACTGACAGTCTGACACGTCTCAAAATTACAAAACATTATCACAACAGAGATCCTAAAATTTAATTATATATTGGCTATACATTAAACTAAAAATTCTAAAACTGGCACTAAAAGATTATGTGGAATTTCAACAAAACCAAAATAAACTTTAATTAATTAAATAATAATTATAATATAATATAAAGCAGAGTGACAAAGACTGGTTTTAACCATTCTTCTTTAACCTTCCTCACTTCCAAGGGTTGGTCACACTAGTTTAACCCAAATAACCTTTATAATAATAAAGTTAGTTAAACTGGAATGGGTCTCAAATTTCATTTGTGAGCAAGAGACTTTTGCTCTGCTTTGTCACAAAGCCCAAATAGCACGGACATAGTGGTCAAGTTTATTCAAGGAAAGAGTCTTTGCAGTCATCAGAAAACATCAATCTAATTACGATGGTTGCTGAAACTCAAATCCAGTCAAAGTATGAGAATATCAGCAAAGGACTTTGAACTATCACATGCAATTTACAGTAGAACTTCATTCTAACAGACTCGATTATAGTGTAAACTCGCTTATAACTTAGCATGATTTAAAGTGGCTTAGAAGGCATTACTGCCTGTGTTAAAGCCACTAGGGGCACTAACGGGGCTTGACCCGCTACGTTAGCCTGACGCTCCAGCACGTAACCCACTCTGCCATCTTCCGCCCCCAATAACATACTGAACTGCAGTGGCGGCCGGTGGGTCTAAGAAGTGGGGGTTGCAATGTTGGTGAGAAAAATTTCACCCTTAAAATTAGGCTGGCAATTCATTTTCTTAGAATTTCCCGCTACAGATTGACTGTTTTAGTTTTACTTCATCTAGTAGCTACCCTCTGTTCTGTCGCCTGACTCGCCTCAGCTTCATATACAGTGAAGGACAGAGGCAGGCGATGTGCCTTAAGCCAGTTAAGGCATGTTGGCAACAAGCCAAAACCCTCTCCCACAGAGGATGTCTCAGTCTGGGGTGGCGAGTTGAAACGTGCGTATCGCAACCAAGACCTACTATATACTAGTATCGGTAGCCCCGGTCGCAACACTCCAGCGACACAGCCACGCCAACTTCTGCAAGGCAACATCTCTCCTGTAATATTGTATTACGCCTATGTGGTCCATACGCAGCGTGGAAATCGTAGTGTGTCGCAGAGAAATAGACACCTCATACAGTTCACAGCACACCGCAGCCGCCGGAGTGCAGTCCAAACACTCAAACCTATTAATTTTTCTGATCGGGAATTGGCTTGCTGCACCAAACAAAATTCCATGTGAAATTATTATTGTTATTGACAAATTGTGCAGAGAAAAATTGGGAGATGCGCTGGGGGTTACGCAACCCAGCGACATGGTCACCGGCCGCCACTGCTGAACTGTATACAGTCGTGTGGGAGGCCCTACCGTATTTGGTAGTATTGGATATACTGTACCTCAGATATAACATACTGAATTTTACAGACCTGCTAAGTACATCATAGCAAAGTTCTACTGTATATAAAAAAACAGTTAAACATGTTCGGCTTTGTTTACTTCCTGTCTATATTAATAAAAATTTCTTCCTGTCCAAATTAATAACTAATTTTCCAAATCCTGTTATATTCAACACGACTAAGAATCGCAAAATGTGAACAGCCCTTGACCATTCTAATTTAGTTTGACTGCACTAACTATGCATTGTAGAAACCACAGTAAACCCAACATTATGCAAACCGATTCAAATTGTTTCATAGAAATATGCATTAGGCAACTTCAAGGCAAACAACAACCTGACAGAAGATGAAACAGAACTGGAATGCAAATAAAATTTATAACAAGACCTGAAAAAGCCCAGTCTTCCCACAATTTCGAACCACTGTTGAGGTGACCATAAATGAAGTTCATACAATCAACTTCAACTTATGCAGGCAACATAGATACCACATAATATCTTTATTAAACAGTAATACAACATATGTAGTTCCTGAATGAATATTTCATAATGCAAAACAAACTTTCTCTTGGTTGTCATCTTTGAAATGATGACGTGAATGCTAACTGCTTCATGCTGCGTCTGTTTAAGCTTTAGTCTGCCTATCAACAGAACCAATACAAGGTCATTCGGTCAAATCAATATACAGAGAACAAGAGAACAGTCATGAATATTGTACTCATTAATCTATACGAGAGACTGGCATAGAAAGGAATAGCATGACAAAGCCTTAAATCTTTTGAGATGGAGTTCCAACCTAAACATGACAATAATAACAAATAAATTATAGTGGATGAATGAAGTTGGAACTGGAAGCTGTTGTGTGGGAATGCAGTGGGATGGGAATGTTGTGAAAACTGGAAAACCCCATTTGACGGACTCAGACTCGGCAATGGTAACATTACTGAGTCTGCCAAAATGGAAGTTGACAATATTGACAATTCCTGTGTAACTGCTCGAATGAACTTAATATTTTAGCTTAATCTGTCCATGGACCATATCAAAGTTACATTCAAATCAAAAGAATCTCTTCCTAATGCTAAACATTTTCAAAAGGGGTTGCTTCAAATTATACACATCAAATTATACACAAATACAGTACCTGTTACAAATTATATACATTGCCAATCAGTCATCATTTTAGCAGAGTAAATATGTAATTTCTAAAGCAAACATGTACAAATCTACCTATTTTTCGACAAAATGCACAATTGTTCTATCGTGCTTTTGCAATAAAATATTGAATCACAGAAATCCTGACCTATGTTTTTACGCCTGATAGTATCACAATAAAATGAAGAATATCAGATAACGACACAATTCCTTCCACTTTGAAGTCATCATCAACGACAATCAGCCTATGAACCTATAAAAGAAATGACTAACAAAGTTATGCAATCTTCAGAGAAGTTATACCACCAGCAAACACAGTAATTTGTGTTCTCAGCATATATTCAAGTTAAAGGAGACAACTGCAATGCTTGCAGTCAACTATTCAAAAATTTCTTACAAATGGACAAATCCATAAATTAAGATTTATCAACCAGGAGATTTGTCTGTAATAAAAATGTTTTTAAATTGTAGAACCACATAAAATCAACATACTTACTTCTGCCTTAACAATTTTCTCCATAACAACAGACAACGTTTCCCTCTTCTTGCATGAAAGGACTCCTTCCAATTTCTATGCAAAATAATAGATTTTGAAATGTTATTTTATATTTATGATTTCATTGCTCTGCAGTACTCCAAATTCGAAATAATCACAAAATTTCTAATATATTTTCTTAACTGAATATAATTCTGACATAGTCCAAAAGTTATCTTCTGTTCATCTGACAACATTTGTTGATCTGACAATGACTTAAAATAAGACTGACTTGTAATGCTTAAGAAGATAAATATACTAGCATAATTTGGGCCCTTTTACTTTAATTTACTTAATTCACTGGAGGGACATATGAGAGGAAGGATAACAAGAGGAAGACCATGTACATCACTACTGCACTTGATGCTGATTAAAGACAGATATAAAGGATTAAAGACCCAAGCTGCTGACAGAGTCTAAGGATGACACCAATGGGAACCAGGACCTGCTTCTGGGCAAAGAATCTAAGAAGAAGAAGAACTTGGGCCCAGGTTAAATGCAACAGTTACAGTTGTTGCAAAGATATAAAGAAGCAGATATAACTCAGAAGCAATAAATGCATATCTACTCAAAAACCCAATTGCACTTTGGTAATTGCTCAAAGAGTGACTACACAAACGCTCAAGAAACACAAAACAGAGGCAACATCGGCCGCATCATTAACCTAAATGACACCTTCATATTCAGCCTTCACAATTTATCACAACATTTATTGGTATAGAATTTCAATGGCTGCTCCTCAAACACACTAAAACAGCAACAAACTGTATACATTTAATGGAAACTCATCACACCAAAAGATGCTGAAGCAAAGTAATTTTCAGCCCATTGTCACTCACACTTAGATAACAGCTACTGGCATTAATTTCTAGTACCTCTTTCCTGTTTGCTAATGCATTGCCAATGTTGACGTCAAGTTTATCATAGGTTCGGTCAGTGGCAAGATTCTAAATTCAGAAACAGAAAAAGACAAATTAAGAAATGGCAGTAAGTAAGTAAGTACTTAGTATTAAATGCAATTCATCAACAAATAATTACAAGTGTAATTCTACCACAGCCGTGCTGTGTAAAGTCACGTAGAATCAATTCTGACCTGGATAAATGACCCGCACTTATCAAAAATGAGTAGCAATTGACAAGAGAGTCAATTTGTCAAATTTATGACAGATATAAAGCAACAAGACAAAATCTTGGCATGTAACAGAACTATTCAAAAAGTCTGTTCCACTTTTAAAACTAAAAATGCTACTTTTTGCCGAAACGTCGTTAATTCTAAAAAACTCGAGTAGTGACTATTTAAAATATTCTGGGGTAACCAATCAGCAATAACAGACAATTTGGTAAAATAGCAGTTCATCAGAATTCATGGGGATGATCTGAAAAAACAGAATTAAGTTTAGTCGTTAAAGTGCACATGCAGAGGAATTTCCTGGACTACCGGTACTTAGACAACCTGTAAATGCAACAGATCTGAACAAGTCATCATTTGAAATGGTTCACATGCTACAGTATATATTAAAGGTAATACTAATACTATTTCAAAATATATTTATTTTGTCTCAGCTACCAACAGTGATCAAAATTGTAATAAGATATTTACACTACTGTGTTCACACAGTTCATTGTGGAAAAGTTACCACATTAATCTTGTCTTTAATATTAATAAAAATAATAAAAATAATGAAACACTCAAGACAAACTCTTTCCTTGTTGTTGGGCTAAGGTTCTTAGATACTTTCCCAGTATCTTTTGCTCATCCGGATGCCATTAACCCTATTATCTCACAGAATAAAATATTCTTCTCTACTGTTTAATGTTTACTATCCTTAGTGAGAATCACCTACCATCAGATTGACTACATAACCAAACATAAAATAGCAAAACACAAAATTTTCAAAATCCATCTACATAAGTAGATTTTAATAACCACAAAAGAAATATGGTAATTCATACAATAACATCAAATTTGGCATAAATATCGACAATTCGACCACAGTCGTCAACGACAGGAATAGCAGAAATTCGCTTCTCAAGGAACAGATTGATAGCCGTTATCAGTGTTGTTTCTGTTGTTATCTGAAAACATCACAGAAATTCAACCGACTATGAATCAAAAGTCTGCAAAATTCCTCATCATTGGAACTTGTTCACTTAATCAAAATTAAAGGCAAAAGTAACTTTTCATCATATTTACATTCTATTACTACTTTATTATCATCATATTTACATTCTATTACTACTGTACTATTTGCTCTGAAACTTTGGAAGCAATAAAATGAATCCAGATTGCACAATTTAGAGTGTAAATATAACTGCCCAAATGGATTTTTCAATGAGCTAACAGTTTAACTAAGCAACAGCTAACAATACACCATCAAGGCAACAAACTGCATGACTGATATATTCTGAAACAGGCTGAGACTCTCCAAGCCAAGTAAACTAGCAGCCCTGTGTAACTAAAATTCCACCTAGGCACCAATTGATGTTACTGTGTGACTAAGAAAACACATTCACTGTCCAGCAGCATAGCTTTGTTGGGGTAAATGGGTATCATGTGGACATGACGAGTCTAGATGTTAGAAATACTCTAAATTTGCAATAACATCTTTCTGAAAATTATGCCAGCTAGAAATGAGAACGACAGCTACTACTGTGGCAAAAAGAAGAGCCCTATAGTGTGACAATTACCGTAACAATGTCATGATAGGTTCCAATATTCAGTTCTTCAAGGCTTTTTGACATAAAACGTGGCTCAGGTAAATCATAAATCTGCAAACAACATAGTTGGGAACAATCAATTAGCAATCAATATCACAAATCAAACCAAAAACAGATAAATAATTATAACTGAAGGCAACATGAAATAGTTCAAGATAATAATAACTTTTCAAATCAATTTGTTCAGTACCGGTAATTATGTTCTGCCATGTGAAACAGCAAAAACCTGTTCCTCAATCTCATCATTTCTTGAGATCCGTCTTTTAAAAGTGAAAAATTAACAAATCGCTCAATCGTTCAATTACTTCAACATAAAGAAATCTTGCGGTTCTTCAAAGAACTGCATGAACAACATCTGGCAATAAATAAATAAGAAAATCAAACAAGTTCTGTGTAAATATTTTGTTAATCTACCATGCAATAACCATACAACAACCATTTCTGAAAACACTGAGATATGAGGTCTGGATGAAAAGGTACTCTCAATTTTTCTGGCTCCACTCATCTTGCTTCTTTTATGTAGAGGCAATCAAACACGATTGTCATCGACACATTTAAGACGTTTCCAATAAGATCTGCCACATTTTACAAGTTTGCATATTTCTATTTAATTATTATATTTACTCTTCACAGAACTCTTAACAACGATGAATTGTGTGTAAATGATCACGTTAAAATGCCTTAAACTAATAATACACGAAAACAAAGCTTATTCCATTCATATGCAACAAGAAATCACCACACACGTATAGATAGAGGAATCGCAGGAGTCGCTTGTGAGTGAGGATGTAGAGAACATTGCCGCCGTTTGCGTCGATGACCGGAAGACGATGAACTCTGGTACGACACAACATCTGAACCGCGTCGTAAAGACTAGCCTCCGGTGGGATGGACACTATCGGCTTTGTGTACTCGTGCAGCTCCTCTGAATTATAAAGAAACATTAGATGATTTGTACGCGAAAGATCAATGTATTTCGAATCCAGATATCAGACGAATACAGGTGAATAACGTTAGCAAACACCTGACATGACCATAAATGAGAACTGTGAACAAAATTGCTCATCAGTCTGAGATTGGATAAAGGCAAAAATAAAGAAACAAGCCAAGTTATGGCTCTGCAATCATAGTGACATCATTAGCTACATATGATAAAATCACTGATTCTATAAAACAAATGTTAGTGCACAACCTTTCTAAAAAACTACAAATATTTCAAAAGTTTTACAAAATATTATATCACAAGTGGACAACAGGTGGCAGAGTAGTCCAGTTGTCAGTAAGATAGACTGCCAGTTGTGACGTCCAAAGTTCAAATCATGGCCAAGTGCTCAACCACTTAACTCAGCTCTAGTATGTTGGGTGCTTATTTGGTGAAAGGAAAGGTGGAGATGGAAATGAGGCTGACAACTGTTCTCATTCTGCTAACGCTGCAAAAATTTAAGGTGCCAGCCATTCAGTTCTCGAACAACACCGAGGCTGTGGAGTGAAGTTTACCTTTATCTTTTTTTATGCAATTGGACAATCAAACTTCACACTGAAATGTTTTCCAACTGATAAAAATTCTAAACAAAGAACATCAAGTGCATCAATCACAGAAAAAACATGCAACATTTCAGGAAAGCATTTTCTCCTAAACAATAATCTTAGTCCAACCTCTCCATGTCGATATTTTATGTTCCTCCAGTTCAGTCATCAGACCCTGAAAGACATAAAGACAGAGTCTAAATAAAAGCAATTTATAAAAAATTATGATGCATAAAATGTTCCTACTAAATTCCATTTCTTTGCCAGCTGTAGCCGATATAGACCGGTGTCTATGCTATGCTGATATATATAGAGGTTTGGGATCAGAGGTTTACCAGGCCAAATAATAAAATAAAAAATAAAATACCATTTTTCTTCTATAAAATATCATTTTTTGATTGGCCATTCATTCTAGTAGCTATAGGAAGCAGAAGAGTTATTAAATATAAAGAGTTATTAAAAGAAGAGTTATTAAATATAAAACAGATGACATCGTATATCGACCATAGCTCTCTGCAGTACCTAAGTAAAGATGGCGCCTAATGTCCACAGTCGCTAACGTGTTAATGGCTCCACTGACAACAGCTGAAGGTTCTTCTACCTAGCACACCAGTCACCATATCACCAGTCTCAAGGTCATATATGGTGCTGTTTCGTGACAGTGTATAAATGTTAGCACAGATATTTGGGTCACATTTTGTGCTGAGCGACGAAAAAAGGTTTCTAAAACTGTCGATATTTACAATAAAACAAAATAATTTCCCCAAAATTCCCTTTTTGCAAGGTTTTGGAGAAAAAAATGAAGATTCCATACTTTGATTCAAGTATCTGAATGTTAATCTGAATATTTAGAAGGCATTAAAACTCAGTAAGCATTACTTCAATGGTAGTAGACAGATGAGAAAGAAGTTACATGCAAGAGTATTTTCATTGCTGTGCTAAATTAAATAATTAAATATTCATGATTACTAATTTTCAAAAACTTCACACAGCAATAAAAAAGTGGCCAGCATAATGTGCATACATCAAATCACAAAGATCTGAAGATGACATCAGAATCACAAAATAATCTGAATGTCAGCCTCTGCAACATTCTTCACAAATAAACCAATCTTATCGATTTTCTGATGGATTTTTACTTTACCTGTGATGAGGAAGAAGAGTAATATTTCTGAAGAATTTTAATAAAGTCAGTGATAGTCAGCATTCCTGCCAAGAGAAACACTCTGATATACCATAGAGAAAGCTTCAGTTATTTATTATAATTGATATGAAACAACTATTAAACCGCTTTCTAGAGCATTCTGTTTTTCTTGTCCTTATGATCCTGATTCTGAAATTTGGTGGCACAGTGGACCACTTCATTAATCTACTTAGATTGACAAGCTCAAGTTATTTCCGATAAAGTTCATAAAGATGTCAAATGAACAATAAAACAGTCTCCTGAACAATTTTACAATTTGATTTGCTTCAAGTAACTGAAAGGTAATCTTTGCAGAAAAAGAGGAAGACCTCCAACTCATAATTAACAAGCTAAACGACAAAAGCAAAGAATACGGGATGGAAATTAACAGAAAGAAAACAAAAACTATGATAATAAGCAAACACAAAAATGAGAAACACAACATCTCAATTGAAAACACTAAGTTGGAACAAGTAAAGGAATACAAATATCTGGGCAGTTTCATAACAGAAAACGGATGATGTATAAGAGATATAAATGCCAGAATTGCTATGGCCAAAGAAGCCTTTTGGAAGCAAAAAGAATTACTAAGAAGAAGCCTAGACCTAACACTAAAACTACAAATCTTGAGATGCTATGTATACTCGGTTATCACATTCTCCTGCGAATGCTGGACTCTAACAAAGCAGTTGAAAAATTAAATACAGGCCTTTGAAATGTGGTGCTTCAGAAGAATCTTGAAAATTAGCTGGCAAGAGAGAATAACAAATGAAGAGGTACTAAAGAAAATTGGAGAAAAGAGAACTTCTGACAGAAATTATAAACAGGAAAACACAGTATGCTGGACACATAATGCGTGGTTCAAGCACAGAACAAGCAAAAGTCCTATTAGAGGGCAGATATGAGGGAAACAGGGCCAGAAGAAGACCTAGAAGAGACTGGCTGGACGACGTTAAGGAACACATACAGGAAAAGGACTACGGAAGACTAAAAAGGATTGCTGAAGACAGAACGAAGTGGAAACAACTCATGACCGTCAACCTTCAGATATGAAGATGACACATGATGATGATGAACTGAAAGGTAATATATACTGTACACTCCTTTTGATTTCAAATTACATTCCATGTATTGTCAATGACATCAAATTCCGATATTATGACATTTAAAGAACACCAAAAAATTCCATGTATGATGTTCATCAACCTCGATTCTACAGAGAAGTGATTAATACTATTCATATTTTTCCAATTCAAACTCCCAACAAACAGATTAGTAAATCAAGTGCTGCAGAAACTAGGAAGTGTTTTGTTTACTTTGCTCTTTCTTCCTCTGTCTTGAAACCATTACTAAATCCATACTTATTATTATTATATCCCGTTAAACATGTGTATTCCAAGGTCTCAGTAGTATTTCTTAACATAAATTATCACTGTAATTATATCTAGCACATACAGAGAAATTGTCTCTGCCACCCAATTTATGAGGAGCCAAGTAGTCACAATGTGCTTCACATACCAACAAAGTCTCTTCGTGTAGAATCCCAAAGAGGAGCTGCTCTCAATCCATTGTAGATTAAGGCAAAAAAAGCTTTTTTCACCTAAAACAGCAGAAGAAAAATAATTTTAAATCGTTTTCGAAGGTTATTCTATTATACTATCATCAAAGGTTTCAGACAAAGCTGAAATTTGATTGACATATATTATATATATGCAGTGAAATGAACGGGTGAGGATTGGCACCCAACTGTGGGTTAAACAGTGTGGGGAAGGCAACGGGAAACCACCCCACTATCTTTTCCCAAGTATACTCCATATGACGACACAACTCAATATTGAAGATAGAGAGGAGTGGCGATGCTGGAGTATGGAACCTGTCTTTGGACAGAGCGCCTGAAGAAGAAGAAGTATATATATAATATATATACATATATATATATATATATATATATATATATATACACACACTGTATAATATATGTCAATATATTTGTGAGATTTAT
>CM030835.1:15912571-15970071 GCA_018105865.1 Metaphire vulgaris
CAAGCAGAGTATCAAAGACAAGCAGCTTAGAACTCGTTGGGATCAGATCATAACAATCGTGCGCCTTCATGAATTTAGCAAACGCCTGCTCTTTATCTTCATCTGTAAATAAATTGAAACAGTTTCTCTACAATTGTGTAGCAAATTACTACTGGCATAAGCATACACTTCTTCTATTTCTTCTGTGTTGATTTCATTACACCAAAGAAAAACAAAAGCTTAATGTGGACCTGGAGAAACTAGCTGCAAAACAAAAACACAAGAATTATTTTGTGCTATTTGGGAATTCATAATATTCAGATTACGAAAGAAATCAACCATATTAGTTTCTTCAATTCAGCGTAAGATAAACCACCTCTGTGAGTTGAAAGGAACAAGAAATAAATGAAAGCACTTTATAACAGTCAGATGTCAACAACTGCAAATCAATGGTATTCTCAATGATATTCTAATATCTTTAACTCTTTCTTAATTTTCAACTTTCAATTAATAAAAAACCACGATTATCCAATTATATGAAATTGTGTCATTGCTTATGACTCACCCAAATCTTCCATCGATAACGTACCAAAGTCATCATCTCCAACCTTAACACAATTTGAAACATTACTGAGGACCTCTGGATCCATATTCATTAATTTCATTTTAAATACTGAACAACCATTAAAACTAGAATAAAATACCATATTCAGAGGTTACATATTATTTTATGAAAATATAAAGACAAATGCATGCAATACAGAATTACTGATAAACAAGAACTTTGGCAGATATCATAAAAGCTACATAAATATTCGTTACTTTTCACACAAATCCTTTAATAAAACAATGAACTCAACTGGTTCTTCAACCATATTTTTTATATAACTATAAAGGCCATAGGGCTAACTATGTGGGAGTAAATCATAACCAAAAACAGCTTGGAAATATATAGTCATACAGCTTGTGGGTTTCAGAACAAAGTTTTTCTTAGAACTTGTCCAGATAGGTATATGGAGCCTCTGCTATTATTATTATTAAACTTGACAATTTCTTAAGCGCAGTAACATAGCTAGGTGGCTAAAGTCAAAGGCGCTGTACAGGGAACGAAATGTTAAACAAATGCGTCCTAAGATGTTGTAGGAACCGATCCAGAGAGGTCTCGGTTGTCACAGCCATCGGGAGCAGGTTCCACGACACCGGATTTCCACGACGAAAGGACCGGTCCCCTAGTCCCTCTCGCTGTCTTGAGCAGAGGGGGGACAACGAGATGATTGCTGGCGCCGGAACAGAGAAGGGAGCGACGTGGTACTCTCGTCGATCGGCTGATTAGTTCTGACAGATACGCAGGGCAGTGGGGGTCATTCAGCACACGGAACATGAGCCAGTGGCGCTTGAACTCCACACTATGCTATGAAAGGGCTGAAATTTCTCAGACAAAGTGATTCGGCTTAGAGAACTACCCACAAAATTTTCCAATCCAGAGAGAAATAGTAGGTCCACTTCACAGAATGAATTTACTGGCTAAAAGCACTTGAAGCACAGATATACTTCTAACAGCCAGGCTTAAAAGTGATACATTTCTATAGCACAGTCATGAGAAATAAAATCAGACTTCAAAAGAAAAATCATATTAAAGAAGAAGACTTGCCTGGTGACTGGAACCCTCTCGACCCTTCCAAATTATCATATGGTGTCCATTAGTCCCTAGCAAAAAACACCATTTGTATATGTATTAATCCCTTTACCAGCCATTTATATGTAACATAATGTAAAATAGACACATATGTGTGTCACGGCCGGTAAAAGAGTTAAACCTCAAATTTTGACTTTCTTACCTGAAAATACACAAGGCATGCTTGAAACATTGAAGATATTATGAAGACATTCTTTGGCTTTTCAACACAAAGTTCTTGATGAATTTATGAATCTCCAGAAAGCTACTACACTGCTAATTTTCTTATCAATAACACATTACACCCACATATGTAGAATTAAATTGCATCTCTTTTTGTTTCTTTTTTCATAGCCACCCTTGCTGCTTCCCCACTCCTACTCTGACTGTGCCCTGGAATTGACCTAGCCCGGCTGACCACTAACTTCAGCTATAGCCATTTCAACGGTATATTAAGTGCCCAAGAATAAGCAGCTACCATGGTACCTGCTTCAAAAGTGCTATAGATATTCACAAGATTTCACTTACTTACTTACCATTCGAGAGACTGTGTTTGAGTAAAAACTTGGCTAAAAATATGCAAATGTGTAGCAGCTGATCTTTATTGCTTCAAAATTTGACATATCATGCTTATGAATTTCAGACAAAACCACAAGGAAGAAGATTGTTGCCATAGGCACTAGGATGCCGAGATTACATATCACTAAAGTATGTTACAATTGGAGCGCTCTCTCTCTCTCTCTCTCTCTCTCTCTCTCTCTCTCAACTGATGTTGAATGGTTACAACCATAATCTGGGTTAACACTTTCTTTACCTTAAGTGGGAATTCATTTCTATAATATCCTGACTGAATTTTCGGTCTAGAGAGCGATTTTATGTACGCCAACAATTTTTACCAGGACAGCAATATATTTGAGAGTCCATTCTGGCTGAATTATCGACCAAGGGACCTATTATCACATTTTCCCACAAATATAATAATATCGATTTAAAAGTAAGATATAAATAAATTGTCTGCCTGTGTCACAATTTTGGGTACGAATTCAAAATCCATTTCTTATAATAATTAATGAAATCTCACAGAATTGTGGTTGACTTGGGACGTTGAAGGACAAACTTCATACCTTGTCTTTCGCCAGATCCGTCGCCTAAATCGTGCTTCGGTTGCTGAACTGACATTTTAAAATTCTACTGCAAAATTCATTTAAACTTAATAATAGATTAGATTTTAAAATCATAAAGTTATCAAAATAATATTTCATCCCCCTAGGGCATAGACCTAAACGGTAATTATGTGAAAAAATATTTAACCCGTTATATTTTTATCCTCGCCCAGTCACGTGACTAAAAAGCGTCCTCAACTTCCTCTTATGTAATATTTTGGTGTCACTTCACGACAAAGTCCAAATTGGGCCTAGGGTTCGTTTCACAAGTTCTCGAATCTCGATGATTCACTTAGTAGCGTCAGCCCGTTGAGCTTTCGAGATGCACGAGTTAGCACCGGTTAAATCTTTGCCGTGGCCGGTAAAATATTACAAGAAAAATAGCATAGAGTATGAAAATAGTTTCAATCAAACTTCAAAGTTCAAATACCAATTAAATTTCAGTTAGGATCAATATCAGTGAAATTATCATTGGTTAGGCCTATATTTAATAAACTCAATAAAAAGCATATAGAAATAACTAAAAACAGAATAATGATTATAATAAGTAAATAATCTACGAGAGGAACAAATAAATGAATCGAATTTCATACAACCATCCACGACAGCTGCCTTCTAGCACCCTACGTGGAAATCGAAAATTTAGGGTTGGAGTGGTTCAACACACGCTGCTTGTTGGGAAAACTGAACGCCGCCAACCCCGGCTGTAAAATGCCCATGTATCAAATAGCTTCAATAAAACATATTTTATCTCTTTTTATCTCTAAATTTGTAATTAGTCGTTCGCTAGATGGCAGTGCATCATATTTTTCATAACATAATGTTTTTAATATCAGGTAATGTAATGTTCTTAATTTTAAAATAATATATACATTTATTTAATACTTATTTTATAGATGTGACAAATTGTACCAGATATAGCGTACATTATATAGAGAAATTGTAATGAATAATGGTAATTCTTTCCCTACCTCTTTAAACGTTCTTTCCAATATAACATATGCAGTTCCATGCACTATCTGTTCATGCCTTAAACTAATGAGTAAGGAAAATAACGAGCCTTGGTAACGCTTGGCTCCCAGATCGGATTCTGGATGAATTTCTGACGGGTACAGGTCGCTCTCGGGTGACCCACCTACTTTTGTGGGATGCCCGTGTATATGTGATCTGCCCAAACAATCAAGAAATGTTAAGCAACGAATACTAGAAAAAATCGTTTGATGTAGTTATCTTTAGCGTCGTCCGTAATGGAAGAAGTCAAAACGCAGTCTAGCAAATCGCTTCTGTCATTCTATGGCAGTTACTAGTTAGATATTCAATCATTCAACTTCTATGGCGCCACATTCACGATGCCTAGAGCATCAACCGATGACGCACGTAAATTTCACGGCGTCTAATGGACTATTGCAGTTGTACAGCAGTAGCTGCTTATTCTTCTGCGCATAATCTTTCTTGAAATACCTATAGACAAGGTGGTTTGTCGGCCGGGCAAAGGTCAGCGTATCTATGAGGCGGCGGGTCAGATTGTTATTGCTATGGAGGAAATGACTTTTCGAGATTAAGATTATTAGTAAAACGTTTTCTTTTGATTTTTAAGTGCTTTACGTTACGTTACAATAATTTATTTGTAATAATTACAAAGCACTTCTGCTAAAGAAGACCATACTACGATGTTCCATTGCTCGCAGTGGCGTAGCCAGGATTTCCGGAAGGGGGGTTTGAAAAAAAAATTCGTCAATAGCCGCCCAAAAAATTGCCAAAAATCGCCTCAACAAATAAAAATTGCATGGGAATACATTTTAAAGATTTTTTCGCCGTCCAAGGGGGTTTTAACCCCCAAACCCCCCGTGGCTACGCCACTGATTGCTCATAGCGTTTAACCTACTGCATTGATCCAGACACTGCATCCTCGAATATTTGGCCGTTTATTCGCAGTTAGAAAGACACATTTTTCAACTCAAATTTTACATAGTACAGGTTAGGGTACAAAATCTGAAATATGTGAACTTTAGCAGTTGCATTTTAGTTAGACATAAAGGTGCTAAGGCAACTTTCCAGCAATTTCATTTTCAATGAAGATGACAAGCTGAAGCAGATTTAAAGAGAACCTGAAACAGATGTTTAAGGTCTGACAACACTCAAAGCAAACAATGTCAATAATATTTTATTTTCATTTTATCCTTGAAAGCTTAAATACTTACTACTGTAGTTTAATAAGCCACAGTCTCAAATAAAGATCACCAAATAACAAATCAGCGATCACAGTTTGATTCCTACAGAATTTAAATCCGATCCATAAATCACACACAACGCTACGCAATGCATTTTTATCCAAGTATGCCCAATTCAATTAAGCTAAAATCAAGTAATTCTAAGTAACCATTCAAACAAATAAACCGTCTGCACATAGTAAATCATAAAACTGACAGATTAAATAACTCCCAATAATTTAAATACTAACACTATAACATTCAAAATGCGACAACAACAAAAACAGTAATGCGATCAATACTACATAACGAACTGGCTGGTCACCACTAGTATAACAACATCAGATGAATTCAGGTTTCTCTAGAAAACCTTTGCATTAGTCGAACAGCTTCAGAAAATCCTAAAATACAATGGACCTTTTGAAATCAGAGATTCTTTTCATTTGTGTGGGAAGTCCCTAGCTTTTAAGCTATATAAGACTGTGTTACCTAATTTGACATATATTTAGATATAATCAAAATATCCAATAAATGTAAATAACCTTCAAGTCTTTGACCTATATTCTTTCAACCACTCCACAGTGCCTCAACTCACTGTCACTCCAACTGACCCTCAAAACCAATCCAACCTCTCAGACACCACCCACAATTTTAAAAATATCCACTTCCATGCAGGACCTGTATTAAATCTCTTCATGCCTCAAAAGCACTACTGTTGAATTGTTCAAACTTGCAAGCACACATGTGCGTTACAAGCCACAACACAGAATTTGAATTCATAAAAGCTTTTGCTCCAGTACAGCTTTCCATAGAATATTTTCATCACTGGCAGTGTGCTAAATTCAACACAATGGTGACAAGCATCTAAACTTCTAATGGGGAATCAATATGCACTTAAATTTATCTGGAGTATGCTTCATTTTTTGGGACAATAGAAGAGTGTTGAGAACAAGACAATAGAAGGTGAAGTGATATGAAAGACTGATAAGGTAATCATGACGAAATAAAAAGGCAACTATTGCAAAATTGAAAAATGAAAAAGATACCAGTAATTGAAAATATGCCAAATAACTGATTAGTACATTAGGAATAGCAGCATTAGAACATTTGGGGCTAACTTTTCACCAAGACCACGACATTATTATAATTAATGAATTTTTATTGTTATAATATATGAATTATGAAAAAGCATAATTACCTGAGCTGGCAGCAAGGTGCATAGGTGTTACACCAGATTTTGATGTTGCAAAGGCTGATGCATCTGAAAGTATGGGCATCAGAATAATTTAGGAGCTTTGCACACTCACAGTATGCCTCCATATAATATAATAATTGTGTAATTTGAATATATTCTGTGACCAAACATTTGACATTTTAATTAATCAGTAGAAAATAAATTTATAGTGAAAAGCTTTTAGAAATTCCACTTCTAAACTTTGAGGATTCTGTAATATCCAAATGACATGACCTGAAATTAAATAGAGCTCTCTTACAAATAAAAATAATTGAAATTGATATGCAGGAATTATTTGAAAATTGCAAATTGACAAGACATCTCATTAATGAAGATCAAAATAACAAAGATATCAGTCATAAAAATTGCGTCAAATTTATCTTCCATCCACAATATAAAAGTGAGAATGACGCTAAATGAAACTCTGACTGACTGTTTCTAAGGAGGAAATGAATAATCTGCACATTATGATGGGAAATGGCCAGATGAAGAGCAGAAAACCCAAATTCATTGCAAGCATTGACGTCACAACCTGCAAAAAAAGACAGATTGAAAACACGTCAATAGGTCTGAAGTATTTGTTCTCACTTTGGTCTGTTCTGTTGTAAAAGTTTTCTTGAGTTTTCGGTCAACAATTCAATCACCACAAGTAATTCTTACATGGCTTCAGGGTCATGAGCGTCGGCAGAAATTTTTCCAGCGGTGCAACATTTTATTTACCAGAATCACACTGCTAAGATCTATTGGAATGATTAATTATATATTAATTAATTATCACGAATATAGAAGGTTACCGAAATCTTTGACAATTTAATATTTTAGCTTAGTATTATATTGTTATTAAGATTAAATATTAACTGGTACAGTTGGTATTATTTGGTGCAATCACAGGTTTCCCTGCCCAATACTTCCCCCATCTGCCACTCGGGGAGGGGGCGCGATTCTATGCTGTTGTACCCCAGCGTGAGGGGGAGAGACCTTAGCAATCTCAAATTATCTGATCAGAAAAAAATACTGGAATTGCAGTTCTTGGTCAAATAATAGCAAGTATATGACACTTCTTGTCCACCTAAAATTTTCATAAAATAGGCATGCAATTTTTCCTTAGTTATGTATATTCAACAGCATTTAAAGTCAAAGTTAGAATATGTCTACCGGTATTTAAGCTAACCAGCTTTAATAAGTAACTCCAGTGTATGAATGCCTTCTCTTTCATCTCTTGCACGTGTCTCCCTGTTTTTCATCTCTGCTAATTTTAAGATTCCAAAGGTTGCCAAGTAGAGGACAGAATTTCCTTCAGCAGTTGTTTGATTTACATCACCACCTGTTAACAAGAGATTTGAAAAAATATTTCCTTATTGCTCATTTGTCTTATTTCTGAACTTCTAAATTGTTTGGCCATTCAATTGAACTTTTAAAGATAACGTTTCATTCCATGCAACAAAGAAAATTAAATGAATTAGATGGTTACAAGTCAAAATGAATCACACATTCAAATTGACGGTCAGAGCAGAATGGCAATCAAGTTAACCAAAGCAATCAAAACAGTCAATGGATACTATTTGGTCAGTTATTGAACTATGGACACAGAAGTTAAAAGGTGACCAGTATCACCAGTAATACATGAATAATACATGAACACAACTATAGGGAATAGCAAAGGTGGGCTACTGTAGTCAATTAAAATTGCAAATGATTTTTCTTTTGGAGTTTAACATTTATTTTGGTCATAAGTTTCTGACTCAATAAAAATGATTCCTGGAAAGTTAAATTTATTGATTGAAAAAAATCAACAATTCACTACTGGCACTTGTATCTGACATGTGGGGCAGAAAGATGACAGATTGGTAAGATGCTAGAGCGGCAGGCTGATGGAACAGGTTTAACTCCTGCAGGAGCCCCTAAGGTCAAAAAAGTAAATGTGGGTCTGGAGAAAGCAATGTAAACCACTCTAGATTAATGGCACAAGCCACCTGCATCACTGCTTGTCTAAAACTTGAAACCGGAGATCAGTGAGGGGGACCAATGCTTGAACTCAAGTATGGGTGAACCTTTACCTTTTACCTTTATCTGACATGTAAAAGATTGCTGTGGAAAAATTAAAGAGTAATAAATTTAAAGACATATATAATATTATATATATATATATATAATACATATTATGCACATGTATCATCATATGGTGTCATCTTCAGTTGAAATGTTGGCAGTGACTTGCCTCCTTTAGACACTTTCCTCAGCAGATCTCTGCATTTCTACCTAGATGTCCATTTCTTGATATCTTCCAGTCAGTTTCCTTTGATCTTCCTTTTAACATACTGCCTCCTTCAAAGCTGGTTTTCAGGATATTCACGCATATCCTATTCAGAATGCTTGCATGATGGGTCCAGCATTTTCTTGCAGCAGCATATATTATACATGCAGTATGTATATATACACGGTAGGTATAATAGGTATATATATATATACATTTTTTACAATCAATATATAAATTAAAATATCGATACAATATACTTATAAATTATATGTAAGTTGTATATAAGCAAATGTGCATACTTTTATTCAGATGAATTGTAAAATCAGTCAATTTACTCCAGTGTTGTTCTGCCCTCTACATAAGCAAAGAGTTCAATGACCATGGCATCTCCTGTACAGTGCAACGTTAATGCTTTCAACTGTCATTAATTACAAAGTGTAGGCAAGTTTTCAAAGTAAAAATCGATTATTTTTGTTCTCACCATTTTTCAAGAGGAACTTTATCAGTGATGGCTCTCCACCAATACACGAGCACTACATCAAAATAATTATACAAAACATTCTCTAATTGGTTCCCATTAGAATATATTTTCTTATTAAAATGAGATTTTTTGTAAATTCAGAATAAATCTCTGAAATAGCATACTGCTTTAAATTGATGCTTGTCTTAATCTAGTGTGGTATTACAGGTCCTAAAATTTCTAGGGCAAGTTGCAAGCAGTGTTTGATTTGCTACACAGTGAGTTGGAAATTTAAATCCCACTGGAAGTTAACAATTTTTCATTAAATATGAACTATAGCGATACAACTAAAATCTGGATCCGGCAAATGTTGACCCAAAATATCCGGATACAGTATCCGTTCAAAAATACCCATCCAGTCACTATTAATAATAGGTATATATATATATATATATATAATATAGGCCCTACAGCCTGTACATATAATATATATAGCATATTATAGGAATATATACCAGTATATATATATATATATATATATATATATATATATATATAATTATATATACACTGTATGATTGTATAATAATATGTGTATATATGTATGGAAAGAGAGAGAGAGAGAGAGAGAGAGAGAGAGAGAGAGAGAGAGAGAGAGAGAGAGAGCAGCTATTGTGATCTTTCTTAGCAGTTGGCCGTCAACAAATTAATCATGGCTGACATGCTTAACTTCAAGAGGGTGCTTTATCAAAACTAAATTAAGAAATTATTGAATTTTCTACCATGAATAGATTCAGTCCATCTGAAGTAAGTGAACTATTGATATCATAACTGTTCTTGCTAACGAAGCGAATGATTGAATCAGTGTTGCCAGTTTGAAAGGACAGCTGTCAATGAAATCATGAATAAAATGCATAGATATATATGAATATCTTTCATTTTCAAAAACTGCAATAAAAACTGCAAAAAAATGAGAATAATGCAACAATGATGAATTAAATTTTGGTAAATTAAAAGAAATGTTATGCTTATACTTAGAAGCAACGGTATCTATTCTCTAGTTAGTGTGGGAGAAACCCCCAAAACCTGGTAAGGGAGAAACCCAAATTGTGCTGGTATCTATTCTCTAGTTAGTATGGGGAAAACCTCAAAACCTGTTATGGAGAAATCCAAATTTTACAAATTTAGAACCAGCTTTCATTGTGTAGAATACTCCATTTTTATTTAATTTGAATTCATCTCCAACTTCATCATTTTGCAAATGCCATCGCTGAAGAGGTCCAAAAAAGAGACATGCATTGCTTTATTAATCTGCAAATACCTTAGCCATGTCTAGTATGCTCTGTGGTGGAGGTGGCCTTGTCAAACCATAAGAGCCATTGCCATAGTGAAGGTAGTTCTGCCTGCCAGGTACCTGATCTCGACTTCCACCAGAAAGACACCTAACAATCACTACAAATTGTTTCTTAGAATCAGAATCAAGCTGCAACAGAATGCATTACTTCAGTAAATTTGAAAAGTAGCTGCTTCATGAAAACATAATTCCTACAATCCTTCCAATCTTTTCAAGCATCTGTTTATTGTTGGTGAGCTGTGGAATTTCTTGATTTAATTAATGCAGCTTTTTTGCAAAAAAAATTAAACCTGCCAAAATAAAAGTAACCAAAGTTTACATTAATATGTGAAAAACATAAGGAGAGCACAAAATATCGTTTTAGCTGTAAAACAAGCCTAACAATAAGTAACTAGCTCTATGTTTTTAAAACACTAATTACAAGGCACTAAAAATTTGAATGAAATTCTTACTGATGATAATCCAAATGGCTATAAAGGATAACATCAGGCCAATGGTAAAGATGACAAGATGATCTTTGTGCAAATTCAATGCAAATGACAATTCATTCACTAATTCTTCCATGGATTCAAGGAAAACTAGCATATACTTTTCCATCTACAAGAAGTAAATACACAATTAGAAAATGCCAGTAACTACAAGTGCATTAGGCATACAATTCATGTTTAAAATTCAGACAAATAAAACACACATGGTTAATAAATACACATGGTTCATGAATAGAAAAATTAACAAATGATATTGGTTATTATAAGACTAATATATAAAATATGGAAAAGATAATGCTGTTAGAATATACCTGAATAATAACTGTCTGGTAAATTCAATGCATCACTGTATATCAATGTCAAAGTGGTTAATTAAGGAGAATATTATAAATAAAGCAGTGATTTATAAAATTTGCTCTGACTTGATAATCAAGTGAGGGGCCATCCATATATTACGTATGCATTGGGAGGTAATTGGATTTTGGAGATTTTGCATAGGGATGCATGCCGGGAGGAGGAGGGTTCTTGACTGTATGCATACATATGCACAAATTTATATATAACCGCCTATGTAAAAATTAAACAATTAACCGCTCAGGCAGAAGACTGGTTGAAATTACACACATTAAATTTGTTTGAACACGAATACTTTCTCACGGGCAGACAATGGGTCACAAAAAGTGTTCACACGCTCGCACTCATTAAAACAAAGTTCTTGCTTTTCATACCTGTGACAACTTTAGTCTATCATACTCCTTGTGACTGTGGATAAAAAATTTTCAAGCATGGGGAGAGAAGCTAATTTATATGTACACATGGGGGTTCAAATAATGTACAGGGTGCAACAGAGGGGGAGGGGTCTGAAAATATTACTTTTTGCACATGTAATGTATGGATGGCCCCTGACAAGACTTTCAGCCATACGTTCTTGAATGATACTCTTGAGTCTTTAAGTGTCTGGGAATAAAGTGTCAAGTTTGCAGTAGGTTTTGGTGAATGACAGTGTGTTTTTGTACTTGTGTGGGTGAGGGTGAGACCAACAAATCAGTGAGATCATGAATAAAACTATACATAATACAATGTACTCAGTACTAAAATCCAAATTAGCTAAACTCCAAGTTCTAAATTCACTTGAATAAGTAGTTAATAGAACTACAAAACTTGAGCTTGTCACGAATAAAGTTTCATATAGGCCTAACTCCAGTCCATACGAGTCATAACTGGCTTCTGGTATACAAAACCCTTCATTACATGGAGCCTAGCTACCTTTTTTCAAAACTCTGTGAAAGCAAAAGTGTACTAGATCCTCATCTGTATTAGTTCTCTCTCTGTCTCTGTCTCTGTCTCTCTGTCTCTCTGTCTTTCTCTCTCTCTCTCTCTCTCTCTCTCTCTCTCTCTCTCTCTCTCTCTCTCTCTCTCTCTCAAACTCGTACTCGGTACTCGTTCTTCCTCAGTGGCCGACCCCAAACTCTAGCATGCATGCTCTGCAAATTCGCTTTCAAATTTTAGAACAATTTTAAGACCCATCTTTTCCTCTGGCTAATCCAGCATAGACTGTCATCTAGTTGTCCGGCCTGATATCCTGGATTTGAGCTGGATCTAGTGCAGTTGTGATTTGATGTGCCTACGGCTGATGCCTTTGTGCATCATGAAGTAGCACTATTGAAATTTAGGATTAGATTAGATTACACAATCTAGTCATCAGGGACGTCATTTGGGGCAGGGGGGCATTTGCCCCCCCTGATTTTGAGGGAAAAAATTTTTTTTCGCCAATGTTTGTGTTATTTAGATTTTCATTTTCACGCGCCCTAAAGGAGTGCTTGATGATGTCGAGTAATTTGAAGTAACTAAGTAACTATAACTAATGGTGAAATTTGGCTGACAAGCAAAAAAAAAGGTCGTCAGCTTTTTCGCAAACTTGTAACTTGTCAGGTCGAAAGTGTTTTGCCCCCCCCCCTGAAAAACAGTGAAATGACGTCTCTGCTAGTCATCATTCCATGGAGCTTTTAATATCATTTCAGTCCTTGCTTACTGAAACGCAACTATATCACTGTTTACAGTTTCTTCTACAAACAATGTTCAATTTGCTGGGAGTTAGGGATTATTCCCAAATAGTCGAAAAGTTTGGTGCTCAGGTAGAAGACTTAGGTAGGAGGGAGTATTCCGACCCCATTGCTAGTTGTAGCTGGCACCAAAGCAAATATACCAAATTTACCAATAACTGAATTAGCAACAACTTGATTCTAGTAAACGGAATATATAGTGGTAAATATAAAATATTTACAAGGTAACGTGAATATCAGCTCTAGATGACATGTGCACTCTTTCCGAAACGCTTGAACACTTAATTATAATCCAGTTCAAAGTAATCGTAGGGCCCAATAGTAACGCTTCTGAGAGAAGCGGCCAGGAAAGGCGCTATATAACTGCCTTGCTACATTACACTGCATTTAGGCCTAAAATCTAAAAACATCCGTTCGATAAAAATTAATTGATGAGATATTCGTAGAACGGCTCGTGTACAAGGCAATTCACAGCTTAAGATAGCAACGACCGAGATAAAAAAATTAACAATAGATTTTGTAATTTATTCAATTTACCGCAAAAAAACAAAAATTTGAACCGATTTTCGTCTGCTCGTAGTACTGCAACATGGATTTTATTTGCAGCAGCATATACAATTTTGATTTGCAGCAGATGTTGTCGTTGATCATTTAAAAAATTAGTAGACGATGGATTAAACATGGAGGATTAAAGGAGTAGAAACTAGTAGAGCCAGATTTATTGAAATTTTAAAAGCTTGCTTGATTTTAAAACAGCATTTTGCAACATTTAAAAAAGAAGTTCAACGTTCATGCACATCGTAAATAGCCGAGCTGCACACAGAGACTAAATTATCACATCGACATACGTTTGAAATGTAAGAGAATTGATAAATGTCATGTCGCGTTGGACGTCGCTATGCAGCAGCCGGCTGTTAACTTAAAACGCTTGTCGCCATGGCTTGGTATTTCAAATACAGCTTTATCCTGGCTTCGATCGTATCTGTCATCTCGATCCTGCTCAGTTAAGGCAGCTGAAGGCGTATCTCAACCACTTCCATCACCCTAGCTATGGTGTTCCTCGGGGCTCAGTTCTTGGACCTCTCCTCGTTATTCTTTAGAGGCCTATAGGGGCTGTCCATTAATTATGTCAACAATTTTTGGGCAATTTTTGACCCCTCCCCCTTGTCAACAACTGTCAACTTTCGCTTACCCCCCCCCCCATAATTACGTCAAACACTTTTGACCCCCCCCCCTAAGATCAATGACAGGTCCCAATAACAAAGTTATTATTTTTTGTGATGATGACCATTTTTTCCCTTTTTTGCTCATCGAGTGTCAAAATGTGGTGATGATGACCTTTTTGCCATGCTTTTTTCCATTGTAATAAGTAGTATTCCATGAAATTTCCTATTTTTGATTATTTGTAAAAAGTGAAATTGTTGACGTCACCTTCTCTTGACCCCCTCCCCTTCCCCTGTCAACAACTGTCAAACTTTTTCTAAACTAAATTGTTGACGTAATTAATGGACAGCCCCATACCACTCCCTTAAGCACTCTTCTCAACTCATCGTCCATTGATCACCATCTAGGCCGACACCGATGACACTCAGCTGTCACGTTTGTCGCGTGGTGAGGATAGTAACATAGTAGTGTCATTACAGTCATTGTAAAGCAATGATTTTAATAATGATTGTGTCTGTTGACTTACAGAACGAGTGCTTTCGGGGATGAAAGGGCAATTTAATCTTTAAATGCTCTTATTAATTATTTATCTGAACTACATGATCTCTTTATTGCCTCTTTATGACCTTGATATTGCCAGAAGGCCTACACTAGTAGTCTATAGTAGCAATTATAGACCCATGGCATTTGCTGTAGGCATTACGCCAAATTCGACCCTGGTTACCAGACCTCCTGGCCTATTCATAAATACAATGTAGACGTAAGACTACTTCAAAAAGATATCTGTTTAGCCTATATAGCAAAATACAATTTTAAATAATTTAAAAATGGAAATGATAATTTGTCCAAGTTAGATTAAAGCTCGTGAGATAACGATATCACTGAGGCGTTTCAACACGTGGGACTTTTCTCAGGAGTGTGTTCAATGTCACCTGCATTTCTTTCTTTCTCAATTTAAGTCCTGTAATCTCGTTTCTCAAGTCCACATTGACCGAGGAGCTCTAGAAGTCTGTTCTCGAATCTAGAGAAGTCGCGATGAAATTGTTGGCAGTTGCTGGGGCTTTTCTCGCCCTTGTCTGCTGTATAATCTCTCCAGTACATGGGGTAGGATGGGTAAGTTTGAGGTCTTTGACCTATTCCACGCTTTGCTATGGGCCTATTAATCGGGCTGTTATTATTTTCTGATGATAAAAATTATTATTATTAAATTTAAATTAAAACAATAATAGATCATTTACAATTCACTGCTTTATTTGATTGAACGGGAAATCAATCGCTTGTTAGCGACTGATTTTTAGATTTCCCGGTTTCAAGAGAATGAGTAAATAATTAATGACCACTTGGGTCTAGTGTCTTCGAATCAGACATTCCGTGTCTGCCAGGGTTGCCCATGGGAATGGTATTTCCATGGGAATTGAGGATGGGATGGGACACACACATTGGTATGTCCAGGGTTATTTCTAGATTCTAGGATTATCAATTTGGGGCGTGTCGGTAAATTCTGGGGGTCCCCTGCCAAAAAAGTCTGACAAGCAAAAAAGGTCATCACATAGCTGAGATTGGAGGGTGATGGAGGGTGTCGGTCTTAAATTGAGGGTATTGGGAGGAGGATGTTAGGGGGGTGTAAAAATATCCCTGGGTATGGTCCATGGGACTTATATGGAACAGCATGGGACAGTAGCCATGTCATAGCAACTTGATGTACATCAGAGCTACTCTTTATTATTTTATTTTTTTACCTTCTAAAACCTTTTATCCTTCGTTTTCTTCATATATTTGAATCTATATTTTGTGATGGGACATTAAAGTTAATAGCGTTAATACGTTCTGAGGGTTTACACGTCTCTTTTGTACACGTAGTCCTATATAGTAGAGTCAAGTAGACACTAAACCTAAACTTTCATAAATTTGATTTCACTATTTCATTTGAACTGTATCTCATTTTAATATTCTATATTAATAATTATTATTATTATGGGAATCCCATTGGATATATGATGAGACAGGCATAGATTGTCACGGGATGGAATGGGACAGAAAAATATTTCCCATGGACAGGCCCATATAGTGTCTGCTGTTTCTGGTGAAATCTTAACCCAGTTCATCTGTCTGATGATTCTCTGAATGAGCGCCACCTGTTTAGCCACCCCTGCTCAAGCTGAAACCAGTCATGGGATTTGCGCCAATTCAGTCCAAGTAAAACCCTGACGAGCAAAACAAGCTGCTAAAAAAAGGTCGCCGTCGTCACTAAAAACCCGACAAGAAAAAAGGCGTGACCCAAGGTGAAAATGGCAAAACAGAAGGTCGTCACAATTAAACCTTGATGCTTCTTTTTCCTTTTTGCTACCCTAAACCAGATTTTGGCGCCCCACCTCGGCGCCCGGGTAAATAAGTACCCACGCCCCTAGATACGCCTCTGCTACTACACCATTGATAAATGCCCTGAATACTTGAATATGCCTACTACCGGGCACAGTAAGTCCATGTCCCCAAAGTGTTTTTAAGGAAAAATTACTATAGGGGGCCGATGAATAAAGTCAAATTCCGGATGAAAACTAATTTTGGCACTTCCGTTTTTAGTTTATTCTGCCCGGCTGTGGCACAAATCAGCCATAATGGTAGTAGAATAAAAGTTCTAGCCTAATATCGGATGAAAAGTGCAGATAGTCAGGTATGATGGCCAGTGGCGGCTCTAGGATTTGGCAAGTGGGGGGCCGTTGGGGGGACAACTTCTAATCATGGGGGGCCAACCATTTGTTGTTTAATGTATGTAGCATTAAGTATAGGGTCCCAACTGGGGGGGCCACTGGGGGGGGCCAGGCAGTCAATAGGGGGGCACGGGCCCCCCTGGCCCCCCCGGTGGAGCCGCCACTGACGATGGCGATGCGCAACAGTTGCCAGTGTTTCTCTGAAAAGACTGCGAAAGCCAAATAGAGAAAAACTAGGAATAACTTCTGGGGGGGGCTTTGTATGAAAGACAGACTGTCATAACATAATTACTGTGGGGGCCAGAGAAACAACCTGAGTGCCTGGCCCCCGAAGTTTACATGTTAAAAACACCGTGCATGTCCCCGATAAGCTGAATGAATGCATCATATGTAGGCCTAAAGAGGAATAGGCCGAATGTACGACATAAGACTTTGCTGTTCTCAGGAAGTGATCACAGAACTGGACGATTACGTCAATCGGGCGAATGACTTCTACGCATGGGAGGTCATCGAATCCTTCGATTACCCAGAATACACTGTCACTACCCTCAATCTCACCTCCCAGCAGTGGATGGACGGTAGGCCTAATCGTCAATGCTGTTATCATCGTCCAGCCGTATCACAACTAAGTTCATAAGCGCCCGGAACGGCCGAATTGTTGGCGGATATTAAGCAGTTACCGATGGCTTTTCCATTAGTAACGGGGTCGGTCTATATACTCCTGTCACAAAGTTTCGACTTCCTGTGGGGGCAGGAAAACCAACACCCAACATTTTTTATCTCAAATGGGGCAGTGCTCGATCAGTGAGAGGTCGAAGAGCTTAACCCCGGATAATCGAACATTCATGGCAGTAACAGCATAGAAATAATGATGATCATGATCAACATCATCATCACGATCGTCATTATCTCATCATCATCATCAGCAGCAGCAGCATATTCATCGTCGTCATCAATAAAGTAGAATAAGTATAGGACTACGTTAAAATAAGAAATCAATATTGAATGATGTCTGATATGCATATCGTGAGCGTAGAATCTTTTTCGAATCACTCCATCTGGTGGCATTACCTTTCCGTCTTCATTCCAAAGAATATTCAGATCCGAGACGCAGCGTACATCTACATAAACGGCGGAGACCATGAAGATGCGTAAGAAGATCTCTGATGATCTCTTGAATATCAAATGTCATCCATCTATTATTGCTCTCTGTCTCTTTCAATTTCGTCATTTGTCAGTCTTAGAAGTACATGTAGATGAAATCCTGACAAAAAAATTACAGGGATGTTAGCAAGGACTCAATCCCAGTGGCGTAGCCAGGGAGTTTGGGGGTTAAAACACCCATTGGCTGCCGAAAACAAAATATTTTTAATGAGTTTCTATGCATTTTTAATTTTCTGACACGACTTGGGGGGTCAAAACCTCCCTTGGTTAAAAATGTAATGGTTTGAGAGGCGAGGACGATTTTTTTTGCTTGTCAGGAAAAAACTAGAGGTAATAACCAACACCCAAGGTAATAACTTTTTTGCTTGTCAAGATTTTTCCAAAGTTGGCCACGGTCAAAACCAAAAACCAACCCCCCTTCCGGAAATCTTGGCTACGCCACTGCTCAACCCTTTAGGCCAGGAACAGGAACAGGAACGGGACCAATGGTCGACTTGACTGTACTAGTTAAATTGTAATTTAATTATAGGATTTATAGGCCATATTAATTGTTGAGTACGATTTGAAATCGAATTATTTGAAATTACGATTTGAAATCAAATTTATGATTTGTCATTCTGAGTTCAGATTATTTTGTGGGTGATTTTGCTTTGAAATCAATTTATATTTGATTTTGATGATTTTAAATACTAGTTCAAATCAAAAGCATTTTAACGAGACAGTTGGCATTTTAGCACCACTCAGTAAGGTGTCTGTATTTCACATGAATCACAACGGTCATATCTTCTTCCTCTGTATTCTGTTCCTTCATTAGTTTGTCCACCATTTAAGAGTTTGCCTGTTTCAACCGTCACTCCCACCTCGTCCAAACTGTTCCATTTCTCCGCAAGCATGGAACTAAATATTGTCTTTCTTGGATCCACCCTCTGCTTAAACAATTTGCATTTGTGGCGTCTTGTGCTAAAATAGAAGAAGCATTCAGATAGGAACTTAGGAACTTAGGTTCGTCGTTATCGTTTTGTCCTTAGACCTCCCAGTCCAGACGCCGATCGAATGGTGAGAACGGCGAATTTCGCCGTCAACACAGGAGCAGTGGCCGCCTATCTGCGTATGGTTCCCTTCCAGCCGATCGTATTTGCGGTAGGCGATTAAGACTACAGAGTGGCACAAAAAACCCCGGACTAGTCGCATCTACGTTTGCATTCAATATAGTCCGTTTTTTTGCGCCACCCTTTTCAGTATATAGCGTAGACACACGAGGGTGTTTTGGGCCCACATTCTGGTAGGGGCAAGTCGTGAAAGTTGCTCAAAGCCGATGAGAAATTTTCTGCGGAGCGGAGGTGCAAAAGCATAATAAAATCATGATAATGTTTAAACATTAAAGCATTGTCTCTAATGTTTCGAATATGTCTAGATGGTCTGCGATATTTGCTAGAGTTTCATTCGGAAGTGTTTTCAGTAAATTTTAAGAGCATATTTCACGCGAAGGCAATTTGATTGCTGTAATAATAGACTCATTTTTTTCGCGTCCGATGTCAATAGCTAATTTGAATCAGTTCTTCCCCATGGTCCACCGTCTTGGTCACCGCTAATGACTTATTGACGCCTCTGGTTTTTTGTAGTGGTCTTTTCTAGTCTTGTAATTAACTGACTGTGTAAGTGTAACATGTCGATGCTACAGGACAGCAACGTCGGTCGCACCGAGGACCTGATTATCGGATACACTTGGAGGGTTTACATCGAAGATCCGAACCCAGAACCGAACCCAGACGTAGTGGTGCTGCTTCCTATGACCCTGGTTACGCCCACTTCTCATTCATAATAGCTATAATATTTGATATAACTGGGTCTGCACATAATCATATAACTATAAATGTAACATAATTAAAACTATAGGCCTAATATAGGACAGTATTTATATAAACTACAATATCGCTCAGTGTTATATTTATTAAAGGACTAAGGGACTTGGAATTGGGTTTAGCCGCCTTCAAAAGTTGAGGCGGACTCTCGGATGGCGGTGGCATATTTCCGTTTTTGACTTTTTGGCTGTTCCACCCTTTTTCTCACTGGAGGTCGAAAACTTAAGGATAGAGTTGTCGTCCGACCCAATAAGAAACATCGACTATTTGTCTAAAGCTTCTTCAGAAACATCATGATACAAATCGCTTAATTATCTACTAAAATATCAAAGGCGGAAGAGTAGTTCCTGATCGTGTCCATCCGAAAGCCTTGAAGGATCGACTCAAGGATCATTTTTACTAAGCCAAGGTCAGGTCTGGTGAAGGCCATTTATGGGCGAAAAGTATAGTAGAAAATATGCCTTTTGAATTGAATGGGACAATGGTGCCAATTGGTAAGTGATTTTAAGTAGGCACTATGTGCAGTGCGAATATTTTGTTCACAGAATCCAAGCTCTTGTAGTCAGGCAATATGTGCAGTTGTTCTCAACCTGTGAAATGTAAGCAGTCCGTCGCGTCGACGATGACCAAATGCACGTGCGCGATTTATTTAAGCGCTGAAGAACTTGCACGGGGGTTCAACAGTCTCTGACTCAAATAATAATCAGCGAGTCCAGTGACGAGCATACGCAGGACGACTGGCTGACGATGGGTGGAAAGGACGGCCGCGATTACTAATCAACCTGTGCAGTTGCAAACTAAAACTGTGCGATTGATGAGCATTAATTATTAATGGTAGATTCAATAGTGGTTCAAAGTGGCTTTCGCCGCAATTGAAAATGAGTTAAATGAGAACAGGAGCACGTGGTAGACCGCAATATTGTCCTAGCGTGAAGATTTTTCAATTTCTCCTGTGAGTGAAGTTGTTGAAAATTTCTGACAACTTGTAATGGGAGCCTACTTGTCAACACTGCAAGGAAGGAAACAACCGTCGAAATTGGTTAAAATTTCTTCGATTAGTCAAAAGAATCGTAAGAATTTCGAAAAAGATAATCTCAAAACTTTCTAAAACGTTCTAACGGCTGCCAATTGAAAAATATCTTCTTTAAATTAATCTGATGCCTTGAAAATAATGATCAGATTTAGTTTATGAGTTTGGATGATTTTCTTGACAAATTTACCAGGATTTATTTGTGCACATTTCATTAGTTCGATGACCTTTAGGCCAATACAATCCAAACACCAGTAGAAGGTATTTTATATTTCGTATGCATGTAGGCGGCGAAGACAGCACTTGATGCTGTGACGGAGTTTGCTGCAAGTCAAGATCCGACAATTCAGCTGACAAAATTCCTTCCAACTGGGTTCTCTAAGGTATAAAGTTTCGCTTCATCTTAATTAGAGGTTTGATCAGTTAACTCCAATCTCTTGCATTAAAATTAACTTCTCGGAAGTGCTCAGCTATAATTGTAATCTTCATTATGCTAAGACAATTTGTTTACTTCGTCATTTCAGGTGTAGCCTACGTGGTAGATTTTGTACGCTAACCAACTAACCAAAATATAACTTTAAAAATTTTCCATTACGTAAATGAAGGAAATACAGAATTTATTTCATTAATAGCGAAATTTTAAATGCAGCCTAAGTTTAATATGGAGGATTTGAGATCGGCACTCAAAATGGTAGACGCGTTGTTATATATACATATATATATATATATACTGATTTAGAGAGAATTTCCTGCTTGTTTTTGTGATATTAGAGAGGTTGGACTACATGGCTGTTGGGCTGCGTTGATCCTCGCGTCTTTGCAATGGCCCCCACTGTATTCGATCTCCTCAACATGGTAGACGTGAGTCGTCCTTAAATGCTATGGAGAATGAATCTAGCATTTTCAAGCGTTAAGAAAATGTCGTTCGTTCTCATGATAGTTATACTATATTATTATATTAGTGCTGTTCAACAATTAATTCGCGTAGCCAGCGGAGGGCCGTTGCGTTGCCTCTGAACCATTGCCACGAAGGATGGCATGACGCCACAGCGTGGTAGGAGGAGTGTTGTTGATCTCCCGGCGAAGTTGATCAATAAACCGGATCCTTGGTCGACCACTAGAGCGTTTCCAGGAAGGATCAGGACGATGACCGGACGACACGTCCAGCTGGGTGCTAAGGATCCGATGAGCCGGGACGTCTTCGTCTAGGCGGGCGATGTGACCGAACAAAGCCAGTCGGCGCTTGATTAGTAGTTCGGCAAGTGGAGGCGTTTCGGCTCAGGTAAGAACTTCTCGGTTTGTAATAAAGTCATACCATCGAATTCCCACGATGGAGCGGAGACATTTCGTATGGAAGGCTTCTAACTTATGAAGGTCAACAGAAAGTAGCGTCCATGTTTCTGCATGCGGCATAAAGCAACACTGACATCACGAGGACCTTGTACAGACGAATCTTTAGACTGAAAGAAATACGTTGGTCCCTCCAGATATTGTTTAGGGTGAACATAGCTGATAGCTGATAGCTGATAAAGCAAAGGAGATGCGTCGTTTGAGATCCTCATTACAGTGCCCATTTAATGCGATTAATCGTGCGATTAAAATAATTAATCGCGATTAATCGCATTTCTTCAGCAACATTATTCCGGTCCCGAAGTAGTAGGCCTAATTATATTTAAATAAAGAAACAATGCACCAGTTGCAGAACAGACTTTCAGAATTTCGACTAGTAAACCCATAGGCCTAAGCATTTGTTAATTATTATTCTTAAAACAGAAATTCTAAATCTGAACTATGAACATGAATTATTATTCTTAACTCTTAAGTCTTAACACAGATATTGGGCAAAATAAGCGACTGTGTTTACGAGTGGGTGATCTATTTCTAACACTGATGTTTTGCTGGAGGTTCCTGATTAATTAGAGAAAGACATACAGTACAAAGATATTGTACAAGAAAATAGCCAAACATAACCCCAAGGACGAAGCTCAAGACGACCTTGGTTAATAAGCGTTTGCAGAAAATATTTTACAGTTTACAGAAAAAGTTTAGGCCTACAGAAAATATTTGCCTTATCTAATTAGATAGGGCAAATATTTTCCGTAACTATTTGCTTAATCTTCAACTAATTTGAGTGACATGTGTAATAATAAGTATGAATGTTGGATCAATATGTAATATACTAGCATATTGCAGAATTTGGAGCACCATTATCGTGCTCTCGGGGGTTGGTCGTGGGCCTTCACTCCCTACTGGATCGAAGACGTCTCGAAATATTTGTACCATCCAAGAACTTATCAGATGGCCGCTTTTATCGACCCACTTTGTGAGTAAAAAATAATATAAAATAATTTATTAGGCGTAAGTTAAGGTTTATAGATAAGGCCATGTGAACCGACCATCGGCTGCATTATATTAGAAAAAGTAATACTGGTCAACAAAGATAGCATTTAAATGATTTGTACGTTTTCTAGCTTAAAATTAAACATATAGAACAGCGAGTTTTCCGAAATTATTCCGGAAACGATTTTGGTCGTTTATTCTGAGATAATGAGGATCGCAGTTTTAGGCCTATTGGTCTTCACGACTAAGTGCGAAATCTTCCGACACTCAGTGTTTATTCTAGCCACCTTGACATTGGAGGGGGAGTTTGAAATGTTTGGGGGAGAAGGTTTGCCTGCCCAAAAACCTTTACGAGCAAAAAAAGTCATCACATCCTTCCTTTTCTTTCAAATACTCTTCTATATGGTCATATCCTTCTCTTTTTCCCCTCTCCAAAATAAAAAACCCTCTCGTCACACTTTGAGGGGGTGGGAACTTTCCATCCCCAATGCAACATATAGAAATTGGGGGGGGGGAATTTCAAACTTTGGGGGAAATCCCTCCCAAAGGGCCTAGAATAAACACTGTCCGACACTCCACAGAAGAAGTGTCGCTGATTAGTTTAGAAAACCAAAATGGTTTCCAGTGACGGGCAACTAACTAAAAAACATTAGTTTAACTAAAACTGAATTTAAACTAGAAATAAGTAGTTAAACCTTTAGTTACAAACTAACTTTCTAAAATAGTTAACAAAACTAAAAATATATAGTTAAACTTTTTGCAACTAATTTTACAACTATTTTCCAAGTATCAGGTATGTGTTCATGAAATATAGACGATGCTTACAACATGAACATGTCAGTCAATTATTATTATTATTATCCAGGACAATTTATATAGCGCTGTACGCATGGTTTAAAATCCAAAATCAAAAACGCTTTGACACCGCTGACATGTCAATGAAGTTCAGAAGGTGGCAATGTTAAAATCCACTGAGATGATGGAAAAAACTTTGTTGCCGTGAAGAAGTCCGGCGCAAAGTCCTTTAGAAGCGGTCCTTCAAGGAAAACTGTAGCCCCATTGACATGCCAACGAGGAGCGGAAGAAGATGTTGAAAGTCCGCGAGTTGGTAGTAGGAGTTTCTCAGTGCGGATATAACCACCGGAAAGTTCCTGAAGAAGCGGTCTTCCGCAAGAAGTCAATGGACCATTGAATTCATTAATCATTGTCTATTTAATATTTAAGTCTTAGTCTAGACTGCAGGAACACAAGTTTGTCAAGTTTGTCTGAAAAAAATGACCCAGAAAGGAATAGATAAAAAAGGTACAGTTAAACTAGCGTTTTAACTAAACTATTTATATTTAATTAAACTATAAAGATAACTAAAAAAATTAGTTAAACTTTTAGTTAGTAACTAATTAGTTAACTAGTTGCTCATCAGGGCCATCACCGATGGTTTCAAGTCAAAAGTTTTGTATTATCAATTCTTGCACAAACACTGACAAACATATCATTGTGTTAGCGCTGATATTATAATGAACCAATTGAAATCGTTTAACGTTCGAATTCTGTTTGTCAGCTTTCAATGAGAGGCTGACGATGCCAAAATTGGTGATAACAGCGTCAGGTGACCAGTTCTTCCCTCCAGATGGCGCCAATTTCTTCTACAGCACCCTGACTCAGCCAACCTACCTCCAGTAAGAAGGATGGCTGCTCGTAACTGGATTAAATGACCTGCGATTAATATGCAATGACCCGGGTTCCGTGAAATAATCTAATTACTCCTTATTGCTCGTCACACGCTAAAGAAAAACGGTGATCTAGGATGCTGGGAACAGTGTTTTATACAGGCCTGTTAGGAGGGGAGATTCCACCCCAACCTCAAAATTTCTTCCCCCCAAAAAACCCCAGCACTTACACAAATTTTGCATTGAACTGTGTCTTTTCCCCTCCAACCAAGTCGATTCCCCCCGCCGAAAGCCTCAATCTCCCCCCTCCAAGGCCTGGAGTCTGGATAAGACACTGGCTGGGAAGTTTTGGAATTTCAACATTCGATGCCTCAAAACATTCTGAATCTTTCTCTGGGATGAAGGTTGGGCAGATCCGCATTGACCTTTGGCAGTTGGTCTGCCATCCTTTTATTCGATGTCGGAGTAGCTTGTAGTGTGTTAGAAACGATCCGGATAGGACTGTGTATGCTGCAGTCTAACCATTGATCTCTTTGATCCTTTGAAAGTTTGATCTCCTTCGAACCTTTGAGCTCTCTCTTATTATTATTATTATTATTATTATTATTATTATTATTATTATTATTATTATTATTATTATTATTATTATTATTATTATTCCAGGACAATTAATATAGCGCTGTAAACTCCTCCGTAACCGGTGACAGGCTGAGTTGAGAAATGAGGAGCCAGACGCCCATTGTCTTTTGCCAGACGCGACTTTATATACTTATACTGTCTTATCCCTTTGATCAATTTTATCTAGACCGTATCTACGCAATACAATAGATAAATTCTAGAATGAGATAGAAGGAATCTAGCTGTGGGAAAATTAATTACAGCAGCGTTTAGCAGACTCTATTAAATGTTGAAGTCGCGTCTGGCAAAAGACAATGGGCGCCTGGCTCCTCATTTCTCAACCCAGCTTGTCACCGGTTACGGCGGAGATTACGGTTAAGCGACGTTTTGGTCGGCGTTTGTAGGGTTTGGGAAAACGACGATCACAACCTCGACACCCACCTAGACGAAATAGATCACAACGTCCAAGCATTCTTCCTCAACGCATACAGAGTAAGTATAACAGCGACGCATCAATAATAAAAATAAATAATAATATATAATAATAATAATAATAATAATAATAATAATAATAATAATAATAATAATAATAATAATCATCATCATCATCATCATAATCATCATCATAATCATCATAATCATAATTGATACTAGAAAAGGGCTGACTACTTGAGCTATTAATTCTCATCTGTTAGTTACTAGTATGCTGACTTTTGAATCTGTGAATGTATGCGACTCTTTAGGACGCAATAGACTTCTTGATGCTATGTATTGGCTTTTTAGATTTGCGACCGTTGTCGCTACTGAACTGTCATATTTGAATGAAAAATAAAATTTAGTCATAGAAGGAAAGAAACAAAGGCTAAGTTCTAGGCAGCGTATAGGGCCTAGTTGGCGAGTAGGCCTACGCTTCTATAGGCTTTGAGTCAGAATAGTAGCCAACGATGATCGAAATATAGAATGAGGCCTACATATTTCTTTTTATCAATTTAATTCTGGCTGTCAGCATTTTTATTTTGCTGTAGACATGCCCAGGCCTTTATGCTCTTTATATTGGGGAAGCACTAGGCGAAGGACATGAGAGAGCCAACGGTAAAGTGAAAGTCGGAATGGTGAATTTGCCGACGACACTTATACGAGGCAACTAATCACCACAGAAAGTGTTCTCCGAGAAGGAGATAATTAAGAAAATTTCCAAAACTTCATGAATCCACATTTTCCCAACACCACAGCTAAATAATTAATTTCTCTCCCGGAGACGAATTAGCAATTGAGCAGATCAAGAGAAGACTAAGTGTCTTGAAAGTGTCCTTCTCAATTTTTTTCCTTCTCCATCTCCTTGATAAGGGCCTCCTTTTAATAGTTCCACGTTTCATTTTGTTAAAGTTAAAGTTTGTTCCGTGTTATGATTAATTATCCGCTACATGTACATTGCTATTCAATATGGGTAGAAAGTAGTTTTCGCACCTTTATCCATACGAGCTGTTTTCAAAATGCTGCCGTGAATCTTATTTACTAGTCGCATCTAAACCCTACAATTGAAAAGTTGCAGTATATTTGATTCGGTAATCTGATTTCTCCTGCGTCGACTGTGGATGAGACGTGAAGCAATGGGTTAGCCCAGCACCAGAGAGAGAGAGAGAGAGAGAGAGAGAGAGAGAGAGAGAGAGAGAGAGAGAGAGAGAGAGAGAGAGAGAGAGGAGCAGTGTTTAATCTAGACTCTGGACTCCGGAGGGACACTGACAAAGCCGGGGGGAAGTCAGCTAGGGGGATGCTGTTAGTTGATGTAGTATGCCAAAATTTCCGGGGGAATTTGAAATTTCCGGAGGAAAGAGCAATTTTCCCCCGGAAACGGTCTAGATTAAACCCTGGGACGTAGGGAGAGAATATTGGCCTGCGCGGGCAGCGTGCGTTTTATCGTCAGTATAATAGCAGTGCGGTAAAAATCAGCCTTGTGTAAGATTGATCGGATCCTATAGAAAGCTTGACTAAATGCGATTTGAAATTTCAGGGATTGACGTATCCACAGTTCAGCTGGACAAGACAAGAGGTTAGTTAACGGAACAGTTGCAATATTAACCAAGTGGTTTTAGGATACATAGGGGCCATCAACAAATGACGTAACGCACTTAGGAGGGTTCAAATATTTGTGACGATGAGTGACGACGGGGGTGGGGTTCCGGAAATGTGACGTCACATAATATTAAATTTTTTTAGGTGGCGACCTTTTTTGCTTGTCACCATATTTCGAAAGGAAAATCCAAAAAAGCACGAGGGGAAAGATGAGGATGACCTTTTTTGCTTGTCATGATGTGTTGAAAGACGAGAAGAGGGGATTAACGCCTTGTTACGTCATATTTTAGAGGGTCTGGCTTTTGTGAAGACGTGTTACGAAGGGGTGTGTGAAAAAACTACCAAAATCGCGTTACGTCATTTATGAATGGCCCCATAGAACGGTAGAACGTAAAGGTTTACGTAATGTAATGTAGCCTTTGTATAGCGCCTCTTAAACGTGCAATGCAAAAATCACAATAACAATAACATGCTTAATTGTCCCGTCCACTATGCTTTCATCACTGTCATTTAGCCATTCACGTACGATTTGCCGGGAGAGTTAAGCGATTCTAGCATGTTCCAGTGCTTGAAGCAAAACCCATGACATTACAGTAACTGCTTTTCACAGCAGATCGTTGCATGGGTGAATATTAGTCGTATCAGCCTAGGACTACCATGTCTTACGTACTTATATATATATATATATATATATATATATATATATATATATATGGTTCATAACAGTGTTGCATACAGGCCGGATAGGGGAAATTCTCCCCCCAAATCATGGAATCCCCAAAAAAAATTCTATAACTTAAGAATCAAAATTTCTTGTTAATTTCTTGTTAAATAGCAGATATAGAAGTTGAACTTCTGTGAAAAATAGAAACCGGTTTCACATGGATGAACCATAGTATTCAGGTATTTTAGTAGATTAGTAGATGTGACATTATAAGGATTTTATATATATATATATATATATATATATATATATATATATATATATATATATATATATATATGCATATATATATATCGGAGACAAAGTTTCCATCAGAGTAGATCAGAAGGTAATAGAACAAGTGGAAAAGTTTACATATCTTGGCACGATTATATCAGAAGACTGCTCCCTAGAGGAAGAAATAAAGGCCAGATTGACAAAAGGAAGGGTTGCCATCCGAAAAATGAAGAACATTTGGAAAGACAATAATATCAGCATGAGAACAAAGAAGAGGATAATCGAGAGTGTTGCATGGAGTACAGCATCATATGGATGTGAAAGTTGGACTCTGAAGAGAAAAATACAGAGAAGAATAGAAGCTTTTGAAATGTACTCATTACATACCATGCAGAGCATAAGCTGGAGAGATAGGAAAACCAATTAAGAGGTTTTGAAAATGTCAGGCACGGAAAGACGTTGCCGGAAAGGTCGGAGGTTGGGCCGATGCCTGTATCAATGCGACTGAATGTATGTCTACACCTCACTGCATGTTTGTGTGTGTCTGGTCTTCTGGAAAGGCCTATTTAATTTCTGCCCTCAACAGTTTACGGAAGGTTCTGCACCAGTCTCCAAAATGCCACAAGCCCACATCAAATTCGTTTCTGTTTAGCAAATCATGCAAGATACAACACTTGAACTAATCCTAAGTCTTACGGTAATTGTAATTTTATCACAAACTGCGCAAAGACTGTACTGTACAGTACATGCACGTTCATTATATGTAGTATTTTGCGTCTTAATCTTCATCTACTATTTTGTTAAGATAGTAATTTAAAACCGTACAGTTAAGGTTAAAGCAGGCATTTCTGTGTGTAATTCGATGACAATTTCTCACTCCCCCCGAACTGTCCGTAATCCCCCCCATGGCAGAGGGGAGTGTATGCAACACTGGTTCATAATCACCAGATTTCTCATACCGTTGACAGTGCCTAATAATAAGCCGAAAAGTAACCAACATGCTGTTTGCCATGCAATTTCTCAATGTGTTTCATTCTCATCCTCTCCCTACGATCTCGGTTGACAACTGAATCTGTTAAATTCTCTTTAGGACGAAACAAGCGGTTCGATCATTGTGACAACCAGTACACCGCCACTGACCGTTACCTCGTGGTGGGCAGACACCACCAACGTCACCTGCGAACCAGACAGGTATTTCGTGCTTGAATAATTACTCACTAACATAATTACTAATTAGTAATTTAGTCGATGACGTCTTTCACTTATCTCGAGACAGGATCAAAATAAACTCAATACAGCACGTTAAGTCTCACGAGATGTACATGTATATATAGCCTATATACATACATGAGGAGTTTATTTTTTCTTTGCTGTCAAGTATTGAGTAATGAGTCAAGGGGTCGTCCATAAATTACGTCACGCGAATTTGGCACTCTTACCTCTTACGCAACGCGACGTCACAAAACGTCGGACCCCTAAAATATGACGTCACAACGTGCCGACCCCCATTTTCGTCTTCCGAAAAGTCTTGATAAGCAAAAAAGGGCCATCCTTGTATTTTTTCCTCTCGAAAAACCCCGAGAAGCAAAAAATTTCATAATTGTATTTTTTCCTCTCCAAAATCCCCGACAAGCAAAAAAGTTCAAAGGTCATGACCTAAATTTAAAGGTCACACTGTCGTCACACTTCGTCACAAATGGCGGACCCCCTAATCGCGTGACGTCATTTATGGACGACCCCAAATACAATGCATTGTTATTGTTCACGACAATTTATATAGCGCCGTAACATAGCAATGGCCAAAGTCAAGGGCGCTTTACAAGGAGCGTGAAAACAAGATGTTAGATACGTCTTTAATTTGCTCGCGAACTCTACAAAGGAGGTGACGGACATGCTATCCGGCAATGAATTCCAGAAGAGGGGATTTCCGCGCGAGAATGAACGTTCTCCAAACTTGACAGTCTTCGACGGATGTGGAACGTACAGTTGGATTTGCCAACTGGAACGAAAGTGGAGCCGTCGATTGCTTCACGCCGGCCTTCGAACAAGCGTCGCGAGGTATTCCGGGCAGAATGGATTGTGTAGAGTCCGGAACGTCAACGAACAGCGCTTGAACACGATAAGCTCTGGGACCCGTAGCCAGTACACAGTACAGTTTGTCCCGAAGTAGGGAGGTCACGTGGTCGTGCCAACGCACTTTGGGTCCCTGAAGATCAACCGAGCGGAGGCGTTGAGGATCGACTGGAGCCGGGCGAGCTGACGGTCGGGAAGACTCAGAAGTAGGCCCTAACCCATTGTAGTAGTTGATCCGTGTTACGACGAAGGCGCGAACCAGTTGTATGGCCGCCACAGTCGAAATATACCGAAGGACCTCTCTGATCGTTCGGAATTACTGGAAGCACGCACTGGTCAAGCGCTGTTTGGCCAGCGAACTACGTTTCATCGAAAAGTACTCCAAGCAGACGCGCCTCCGTCAACGATCTAATTAATAGTTAATGAGTTACTTATTTATACTTGTATTCAGGAACGACACGTGCCGTAGAGATTTTCGTCTTACGACACTCGATGGCCAGAGCGGCATCTTCTGGTACGAAGAGCCAGTTCAGCAAATAGTAAGTTCTTCTATAATGTAGTCTATCTGAACTGTGTTCCCGTTTCCACCATAGTCATAGACAATAAGCAAAGGAAAGCTTAGAGCCGATTATTATTAATCATAACAAGCCTAGGCCTTAAAACTTTTACCTAATATTGGTAATTACCAGAAATTGTGGTTAGGCCTATTCCTGAGGACTACTCAAAGTATAATCTAGTAGGCCTATAGCTAGCACATTAGGCCTACTTACAGTGCAGTAAGTCCGTGTTACACTATCACTTAGACTCAGTCACTCAGCTCACGATTTCAAACACTTATGGACTTTTTTTTACAGGATCTTAACACATATGGAGCAACTTTCTTGAAGAGAGACGACTTTGGTTACAGGATTTTCTTTATTGAAGTAAGATCGTGATCGTTTACTTCCCCCTCTAGAAATTGGCATGCATATTTTATTGCAGGGCTAACAAGTAAGGTGTAGGCCTATTATGGTACCCTGTTCCAAGGGCGTAAACCTGGCGTCAACATTGGGGAATTTGGGGGGGATAGAATCGTCCCTGTAGACTTATTCAGATTTTTGTGAGGGTCCAATGCCCTATGGAACTTCACAACCACATTTTTGCGAGGGTCCGGACCCAAGGGCCCTCACGGAATTGACACCACTGAACACGTAAAACATTTAGATTACAAGAGATGGGAGCCTGTACCGTTGACACCATTAGGTCTAATTGTTTTCAGCAAATTAGCAATGCTGTGAAACGAAAGTAGAACGTGGAGACGAATTTAGCAAAGCAGACGCCAACATTCATACAGTATTTAAAACCTATTTATCAGCAGTCGTTGGTAGCCTAAAAGTCGCTTGTAAATTCGAGATCATATAATAATTGTAACGAAAGTTTTGCTTAAAATTCTCTCCAGGTCACATTCCCAGGTCCAGACAGCTACACCTTCCGTTTCACTACAGATGTGCAAATCATACCCGATACATATCCATATCCAAAGTGCGAAACTGAAGAAGAATGCAAAGGACGTCTAATATAAACCAGTGGATATGCATTAATCCAATAATCAGATGAATTCCGAACTTCAATAAAATACGGATTTTCCTTAATCACAAATTTGGCCATAAACAATGCTTACAATCTTTCCAAGAGAATGTTACATAGTCAGTTTAACATTTTCCTTTAGAAAAAGTGAATTGTTTATTATATTCTGTATTTATTTATAATTATTGATCCACTCAAACTGGTCCAGTGGTCACCTAGCAGGTATGCAAAGTTCAACACAGAGGCCTAGAGGTCATGGGTAATGTTAATCTAAAATTATGACTGGTTTGTCTCTCTATAGTGTATAGTCATGAACTGGTTTTCCAAATCTGCTTGTGTTTTCATGCGGGTTGCCCGATGGCAGTCCAGAAGAACAGCATTTGCAGAGAATCTGGCTTTGTCGGAAAATAATTCCAACAATGAATATGATGCTGACAACGATGACCAGGTCATAGATTGACTCGATGATAATCAGCGATATTAACTGGACGCTGTTCGCAGCTAAAAATCAATTACAAATTGCCATAGAAATACAATGTCCTCAAGTTATCATTGAATGTCGTTTCATAAAGTTGGAAAGTTTAATGTAAAATGCATAGACCACTTAAATTATGTGACATTTCCTTAGAAATTTATTATTACTAAAATCACATTTGCTTTAAAGCTATTTTTCATAATTGGAAAGATAAATACACAACAGTGTTTATTCTAGGCCTTCTCTGGGGGGAATTCCCCCCAAAAGTTTTAAAATTCCCCCCCCCCTCAATTTTTTATATGTTGGCTGGGGGATGGAAATTCCCCCAAAAGTGTGGAGACTCAGACCTTGTCCCCCCCAAACATTTCAAAATCCCCCCCAATGTCAAGGTGGCTAGAATAAACACTGAATACACAATTTCTTAATTACAGTGTGTGAGTAGGTTAAGAAATGTATTGGGCAATTTTCTCAACAAATATTACAGATTGGCAGCAAACTACATTTAAATGTAATGAGATTAAATCTAAAGAACAATGCCTGCTTCAAATCATCTAGCAATATTATACATAATCATGTCATAAAAGTTTATGATTATAATCAATAGATACAATTCAGATTGAACTCACCTCCTTTACTGTAAGCCACAGCAACTGATGATATAGCCATTGTGGTGAAGATACAGGCAATAGTACAAGCGGTCAGGGCAGCAAATTCACCGATGACAGCAATAACACCCTTACACACACACAAACACACATACACATCACAAAACCATCAAAATATACAATGGGAATCACTACTACAGCATTCAGTTGGTGCAACGTAGCATGGAGGTACCAATTGAGTTGCAGATGGAGGGATCACTAACTTAAATGTTACCTGAGAAGACTAAAAAGACTAAAAACTCCCAGTGCTCAATGGATGTACAGTAACTAGTCATGAAAACAGATGGCCCACCGTAAGAATCATGTTTGTTTAATTTCAAAAGTTTAACTTCAGATTTAAAATATCTTCTTGGTTATATAATACCTTTGTACATAAGAAATGGTAGTATAAAAAGCACAACAGTAATAATAATGATAAAATAAACATGTAACGGAATATTTGATGCTATACAATGCAGTCACTGGTGATTACTGGTATAAAGGTAAAATAACTGTTCTTTGGCTACTTTAATAGGGGAAAACCAAACATGCTTACATTTCATGTCCTAAATGTCTGCAGCATCTAAATTCCAGAAACTTATTAGTATCTTTATCCTTTAATACTAGTGAACTTGTGCCAGATTTAATACAAGCTCAGAGGATACATCTTTCACAATTATAGATGAACCAAGCTGTCAACTTTTCACAATTTTTTGAAGTGCCATTAAAAATGGTAGCAACAATCTCAATTGAATCTTGAGTAATTTTGTAAATAAACAATAAACCTAATTATTCTTTCAACTGGTGAACTGGTGCTAATAGGACACAGATGAATGAATACTCACAAGTAGCATTAAATCCACTCTCTTACCAAAGCAGGTACTTATAAATGCAGCCAGAATCACCTAAAAACGATAAAATTGGAGTAATAACAATGCAACAATGCAAAATTCATACCACAGCAGAATTTATAATGAAGACTTCACATCAGGCATGTCCACCTCAATTTCCATCCAATACAAACTATGACCGAGTTATGTCCATTACATCCAAGATTTTGTTGTACTGGTAACTGAGCATATGGTAACAGGATTCTACAGCAATGCAGCTATTAATCTGACCACTTTAGATAGAAATTAATTATAAAATTGGAATTCATGCATACAGTATATGCTCTTGAATAGGAACATTCAGTAGTTTTTCATAGTTCGATGTTTTGAAGTAAATACCAGGCAAACATGGTAAACGATAAGTTATAAATATTAGTGCTCAATCATCATGCTAATTCATTTACATCTGCCTAATTGTTATTGTTATTGTTCATGACAATTTATATAGCGCCGTAGCATAGCGAGGGCCAAAGTCAAAGGCGCTTTACAAAAAACATGGGAACGAGATGTTAAATAGGTGAGTCTTTAATTTGGTCGCAAAGTCCTCTAATGAAGTGGCCGCCGACACTGAAGCCGGTAACGAATTCCATAGGAGAGGGTTTCCTCGGGAAAAAGAACGTTCGCCGAAGTTGAGTGTCTTCGACGGAGGTGGAACGTACAGGTGAGCTCGGCTGCTGGAGCGCAGATGGAGCCGTCGGTCGTTCGTAGTCGTCCTCCGAATCAAGGTCGCTAAGTATTCCGGACAAGAGGGATCGTTTAGTGCCCGGAACGTCAGCCAGCAACGCTTGAATGCAATGCGCTCCGGGATGCGTAACCAGTGTAGCTTGTCCCTGAGTAGCGAGGTCACGTGGTCATGCCACCGGACCTGAAATATCAGCCGGGCTGAGGCGTTGATGATCGACTGCAGGCGAGCGAGCTGACGATCGGGAAGACCGAACAGGATCCCGTTACAATAGTCGACGCGTGAAAGGACGAGGGCTCGAACCAGTTGTATCGCGGCTGATAAATGACACATTCAACTTTTAAGTTGAATCACTACATGAAATAAATGTAACTAAACCATGATTGATGAATTTGCATACTGGATTATCCCTAATAACTCACAAGTATACCATCCCAGACCATTATCCAACCGTGATACAAGTTCAGCTGGTCGTAGGCAAAGGCAGGAGAAATGGTGTCGATCATTGATGTCTCCACAATACCCACAAATATGACGGCCTGGCCTATGGACATCTGTTCCAGAGGATTGAAGTAGCGCGGATTCCCGTGATGATCACACTGGCAACATCAGAGAAAACAACCTCAGTATATTAAGTGCAACAGACAAGAAGTGCCTATGAGCCATTTCAGAATGCTGCACGCAAACTGAATCATAACATCTTCAGTCATAAGTGGAAGGTTGAACGATCATTTCACCGAAAATCATTTGGTCGAAAATCACTTGGCTGAAAAGCCATAGTCACTGTTTAGCCAATCAAATTAAATGTTTAGTCGTGCGCGCTAAAGCCAAAGTAATCTCTGAGCATCGGCCCAAGTCATGTGAGCTAACTTTTGACAACAAGACAATTGATGTAATATTCTGCGACTTATCTTCATCTACTTTAGTTGTTTTTCTACATCTTATAGTTTTTCTATGAACGTATGTTATTTCAGGCACCTAAAAACGATAACCTTGGATTAACAACAATGCAAAATTCATACCACAGCAGAATTTGTAATGAACAATAGCAAACATCTGGCACTAAAATAAAAATGCATGGAGAGCTAACTATAGGTAATGAAGAAGCCTGCCTTACATCTCCAGTCAGATCGTAATTGGTGCCCCAATAGTTGTCTATGGCAATCACTGTTGCAGTCTGAGTATAAAATCCAATTGCCAAAAGAGCCAGAGTTACAAAGTCCAGAACTATGGTAAGAGTGACCTGATTCCCAACATTCAAATACGGTAACCTGTGAACAAAATACTCACGATGTTTCTTCCAACTGACAAACATACAGTCAGTAATTAGCAATATTGATTACAATCTGGCATAGCATAGTATTATGTGGTTATTGACACAAGTTAAGTCATTCACAAGGTCAAGAATTATAAACACAGAATGAGTCGGAGGAAAATGTGTTTAAGGTTACTACTCAATGGCTACGGTCAGATTTGACCCTTCTATCCTCCGGTTACTCGGCGGTGTCTTATCTAAATTTTTTGGAACATGAAGAACTGGCACCTAAGTCATCATCAATAAATAAATCCAAGACTGCAAGTAGATGCAAGTAGAAATGATGGAGGGAAATCCTTCCAGTTCAAGACAATCTCTCTGTCTGTCAGTATCTCTCTGTCCGTCTCTCTCACTCTCTGTGCCGGCAGTGACATTTAAGTGAATGAGGATTGTGATTAATCAGAATTCATAATAGATTTCACAATAGACAGATAAGCAACTTATGTGTAGACATTATATGATGGTTAGCAACAGTGGATGGAAGCCCTTCCAATTCAAGGCGATCTCTCTCTCTCTCTCTCTCTCTCTCCTCTCTCTCCCTCTGTCCGTTTGCCTGTCTTTCGTCTTTCTCTCAGATGGCAGCGACATGGAAATTAAAGATGATTTTAAAGGTCAGATTACTGAATAAAGATTTAGTGTTAGATGTTTAAATTATTGTTGTAGGTCTATTTTAACATTGTGACAGTTGACAGAACCCCTTCCAATTCAAGGCAATGTCTCTCTCCTACCCTCCCTCCTTTCTCCCTCCTCTCCGCTATCTCTTGCTCTCCACGGGCAGCCACATTCAGGTGAGGTGGGATTGTAATTAACCAGGTTACTGAACAGAGACTCTGCATTTGACTCTTTTGGTGCATCTTATATATGGGGGCTACTTATCCATAATTTTTTAACACAAATCATCAAAACCCGTGTCTTATAATCGGGTGCATCTTATATGTGTGTGCGTCTTATATGCTCAAAAATACGGTATATATGTATACCTACTGTTTATATAATCTTTTTTGTTTCTTTATTATTCCTGCATCCCCCAAAATACCTCAAATGTTTTCAACAACTTTTGGCTCAAAATGCACAGGTTTGACCAAGTAATTACTTATTGACAGTCAACACTTAAAATTCCAAATTTATTTTTGTCTGTATGATGAAAATTTGACACTAGAAGATGCAGATATATTTTAGTCTTCATAAGTATATATATATATATATATATATATATATATATATATATATATATATATATATATATATATGCACACATTAAATCAAATCATGTCATTTGTTCAAGGAAAGGATGACAGATTCAAACTTTCATTGCAAGATGCAGGGTCTGATGGCTTTAAAACAAATGCACTAAATTAAGTAGACAAATAACGAAGAAACAAAACCATCAAAAATGATCTAACAAGACAATATTGATAGGTTGAAAATGTTCATGTCGAAATAAACTGATTCAAATGCTTAAATGCAGATAACCTACGTGTGATTTAAGTTGTTGCTAAAATGAACGCTTGACTGAACTCTGCCATCAAGAGTTCCGTCACGTGACAAGATAGCCTGATAGATCATCGGGACTAGAACGTATAGAGTGAATCCAGATGCAACCATAACAAGAACAGACGACACCACACCAATTACTATATAAAGGACACTCTACAATAACACAGTTTTGTCATAGAAATCTGAATCAATGTAGCCAAATGAATTATCAAACTCTTATCGACCGGTAACTAGCAAATAGTTTACAGTCATTACCTAACTACAAAACCTTCAATTGGTCATTTGATGGATGTATATTCTAATCTAATCTTAAACTTCTGTGGTGCCACTTCATAATGCACAGAACCATCAGCCAATGGCACACCAAATCAAGATCATTAAAGATCCAGGTCAAATCCAGGGTATCTGGCCAGGCAGACAGGTGACAGTCTATGGCAGATAAGCAATGTAAAAAAGATGGGTTTCTAATCATATTATACAAATTATCAGAGAATTTGCAATGCACACATGCTGAGGTAATAAGTTCTATAGTTTGGGGCAGCCATCTGACAAAGCATGACCAAGAATGGTCCGTGTATGAGAGATGGAAAGAACTAATGCAGACGAGGATCTACTGGTAGTTCAGTATTTCTTTGTTTGCACAGAAAGTTCTGAAAGGAGGTAGTTAGGTTCCTTATAATAAAGGGTTTTGTATACCGTCTCAGACCGTCCAGTCACTGGGTTTAGGCCTGAGGCATCATTAAGTGCCTTGGTAGCTGTGGCCGTCCCTGCCTCTTCTCCAGTAGCCAAAGAGGTAGTTGCTTCCCTGGAGGTTCCAGAACCAACTCCTATAACGTGTACTTTGTTTTGTCGTCTCATCATCATAGCTCTCAGTTGGGATTTTAGTCGGTGGGTCCCAAATCCTCTGCCGACCGCAGTGCAGCCAAAGATAAAGTGGATTTTGTATCGAGAGAACTTGGTCTTGAAATTAGCATTAAAAAAACAAAGGTAATGGTAGCTACAGACAAAAGGATCAAAATCAATATCATGTGTCGTGGGCAACCTATCGAACAAGTGGAAACCTTCCGTTATCTTGGTTCATTAATTACAGAGGATAATGACTGCAGCTCTGAAATAAGATCAAGGCTTGGCATGGGGCGTTCAGCCATAAAGACACTCACTACTGTTTGGAAGGATCGGTCGCTCAGTCTGCACATAAAGAAACGCCTGATGGAAGCATTGGTCTGGCCCATTGCAACATATGGAGCTGAAGCTTGGACAGTGAAAAAGGCAGATCAGAAAAGAATCAATGCTTTCGAGATGACAGCTTTCAGAAGAATGATGTCCATCAGCTGGAAAGAACATAGAACAAATGCCTCAATCATAGAAGAACTTGGGGAAAATAGGCGTCTATACTCAGTTATCAAATTTAGGAAACTGAAATACTTTGGTCACATAGTGCGAGCAGACAATTTATGTACAACGATACTGCATGGCAGAATTAATGGCAAGAGGAAGAGAGGACGGCCTCGTAGACGATGGACGGATGATATTGTGGAATGGACAAAACAACCAATTATCAATTGCATCAGAACTGCAAAAGACAGAGTCACGTGGAGAACCTTGTCATCAGCCTGCATAGCCTCCGACCCTCAGCAATGAGGATGGACGATACCATACCATACCATACCATACCAGAAGACACATTTTAAAGTGTATCCTTTCCTTGGTTGGAAGCCAGTGGAGATCCTTACAAACTGCAAGGTAGCAGTATCACAAAATTTTAATTTCCAATAATAGCATAGCAAATAAAATAATAGGCTGCATTAAGAAATTGTATGCAAATTTAAAATTACGTAGACGAAAACCATTTATTCTACCTGCAATCGTCGAGTGTAATTGTGATCATGAAGTCGACCGACAATGCCAAGTAAAATTATCTTATAAAAAAGACAGAAATCACTCAACTACAGCACTTAACTGCAACACAATCAAACCAATTTACTGCTCTAGAATATCATAATCTATGAGCTAAAACAAAATGTTCTGTTCTCCAGACCATATTGTATCAGAGGAATTAGTAAATGAAATGGCTTATACAGCACATGTACCCAGACAGTTTGTGAGAATAGTTTGTACTCTATAGAGTAATACAATGTTTACATGGTAAACATGATGCTATTTTACTTATATGAAGTTCAATACAAATGCTATATACACTTGCAATCTTAACATTACAGCATCTATTGTTTATTCAGGATTTATGAAATTACAAGCTTATATCTTTATGTTCCAATTTGAAGTCATATGGAAAAATTGTCATCAATTTCCTGGAAAATGATAAAGCTAGATCTTAAAGTCAATTTTTTGAATTTCCCCCCACTCTTCCATTTCAAACTGATTTTCTGCAGCAATTTTGAACAGCCATTTTCAGGCATTTACTCCGATTATCCCTGATACACAACGTTTGTCTTCTTCTGAGTACTTGTTGAATAATTGTTGGCATTAAAAAATAAAAGCCATTTGTCAGATTTGGTAAGAGCAAAAACCCTGTAACTATTAGAACAAAAACAGCTGAAGTTAAGAAAATGCAACCTTTAAATCAAATACTAAACAAATGTTCTGGAACTAAATTGAGAGCAAAATGCAACTTGTCCACTCACAGGCACTCCTGTCCAAATTCCATTACCAAACTCATGCCAAATGGAAATAATGAGACGAAGAATTCCAACGACAACCAGAAGAGTACCAATGATTAGAAAGACAACATAAGGCAAAGGTTCTTCTGTAAAACGTCTCTTGCGTAGCGATTGCTCCGTCAAGTTAAGATGAACATTTTCTGAAAAGCGTCCATAAAGAGTAGCTAGATTCTGAGACCTATCCATTCCACCTCCGGAAACACTGGAAACGGTGCCCCGGGGCGAGTTGGAAGCTCTCCTATCTAGTCCCACATTAATGATCCGAGGTTTCAATTGTGGTTTTCCTCCACTAAATCGCCCTTTAAGAGAGTTCACGTCTTGAGAACTGTACTGTCCTGAATGGAACGAAGCATTTGATGAATTATCACCATCGGTTCTTGGTTTCTTTTTCTTCTTTTTATTAGATTTTGCTCTTCCTATCGAGTCAATGCAGAAACCCTGATCAGAAGTTACACTCGTCCATTTTTCATCAGCCTCAGCCGAATGCAAAAATCTCGACTGGCGAAGGTGTCGCTGTAAACTCGAGGACGCATTGCTCAACGAATTGCCAGTGGCAGATTGGCCAGGATCAGCAGAATGCAAAATACCACGTTGCTTGTATATACGATGATGATTATTATTGCTATCACTGGTGCCTGTAAGCTCACTCGGAGTCGGAAACAGACCTGGTTCATTCAAAATCACCTCCTCCTTCAGATCTCCTTGTCCACGAAACAGAGTAAATGACTGATTTGGATTTGTGAAGAGAATTGTTCCATCTGCACTAAATTCCACACTGGGAATGAGCGAACTCCTATGTTGTTTCATGGCTACAATGACCTGAAACAGCATCATTTCATCAAAAAAAGAGTCACAATTCAAGCTAGAACCGTTTGTTGTACACCAAGTAATCACTGCCATTTGTAATCATTAAAATTAGGAGTAATTATAAATCAAATGACAATCAGTAATACAAGTGAAAGTTAGCAAATCAAAGACATTTTGAAAGCTCCTACACCCGATAAAGAGCAAAAACTGTCAGAAGCAGCCTACATATAAGTGGAAAAGGCACACAGGGATGATAAGGAGATAATCCTTCAGAGAATTCCTAGCTACCAAATTTCATTTTTAAAATTATCACCTTTAATTCATTTGATAAAATCAATAACTGACTACTGTAGCCATTTCAGTCCAAATATTAATAATAATTATTTAGCACTAACATTAATATAGTTAGTTAGTTAGTTAATAAGCCAATTTATATAGTGCTATAGTCACAGCAGGCCAAGATCAAGAGCGCTTTACACATTGCACTTAAATGAGATGCTAAACAAGTGCGTCTTTAGTCTGGTAGCAAACATTTCAAGACTAGTCGCTATGTTATGTTAAAATGACAATTTATATGGTGCAATAATCATGGCTGAAGGCCAAAGTCAAGAGCACTTTACACACTGCACTTATACGATATCTCATACAAGTACTCTTAAGTTTCTTTGCAAACAATTCGAGGTTAGATTCCATAGACACGTTGTTAGGAAGGGCATTCCAGAGGACAGGGTTCTCCCGCGTAACGGATCTCTCACCAAGTTGCAGGTCTTGGATGGAGGGGGAACAACCAACTTGACACAGTGACCAGATTGGAGCTGACGCCGCCGGTCAGCAGGCGAAATATAAATGATAAACACCATGGTATGACAAGAAAAATTAACTTTGGCACAATTCTAGTATGTTCACTTGTTCAGTAATAAAGACACATTTCATTATTAAGCCATGACTCTTTCTGGGAGGGGTACATATTCTGGAAGATTTTTTACTTATAATAAAGACACAGTCTGTAAGAGAGCCATGGACTTTACTAGAGTATTTTACACAGGGTGCCAAGAAAATTGTCATACAATTTTCTCATCACAGCATTCTCAATACACTGTTATGTTTCTCTTTTTCATATACACTATGCCCAGAAATAACTGGCCTCCTTAAACATTTTATAATAACCAGTGATGCTATGGGCAACTAACTAAAAAAACATTAATCTAATTACAACTAAATTTAAACTAGAAGTAGTTAAACTTTTAGTTGCAAACTAACTTTCTAAAATAGTTAATTAAACTAAAAAAATAAAGTTACACTTTTTTTGCAACTAATTTTACAACTATTTCCCAGGTATTACCGGTAGGTATGTGTTAATGAAAATATAGATGATGCTTGCAACAGGAACAAGTCAGTCAATGAAACGTTGAATTCATTACCGGTAATCATTGTCTATTTAATATTGAAGTCTTCGTCTAGACTGCAGGAACACAAGTTTGTCAAGTTTGTTTGGAAAAAATGACCCAGAAAGGAAAAGATAAAAAAGGTACTGTTATTGAGAATTCGGGACACCAACTAACAAGTTTTAAACTATTTAGTTATTAACTAAAATTTTTCAGTTAAACTGGCATTTTAACTAAACTATTTATATTTAATTAAACTATGAAGACAACAAAAAAATGTAGTTAAACTTTTAGTTAGTAACTAATTAGTTAACTAGTTGCCCATCACTGGTAATAACAGGTGTAAACCTGCATGGAATCACATAAGATTTTATCTGCATGTACTCACATCTGTTACTGTTAAAGATAGGCCTACTACATTTCACTTGACTCAACAAAGCCATTTTAGAAAATTTACGTTTTCCCCAAAGTAGTCAAAACTTTCATTTTCCATTACAACTCAATTATGTGAGGCAGGAAATGATGTTGTTAATTATACCATGTCTTCTGAGTACACGTCCGACGTTTTCCAAATCCCTCATAGTATCTGTCAGTTATTCAGCACTTGGGTGCACAAATTCGATTTTCATAGACCCTGGTATAAAGATCAACGGTGAGTACTAACGACAGTGTTTATTCTAGGCCTTCTGTGGGGGAATTCCCTCCCCCAAGTTTGACATTTTGGCAAGTAATATGACCTCCCCAATGTCTGTTCCCCCAAAATTTTAAACTCCCCCAATGTCTAGGTGGCTAGAATAGCCACCGACTACCGAAACGCGCTGCTCAAAGAGCATCTCTTGCCGGCCATTTGTTCTGTGTCCGGACAATTCTTCACCTTCCAGCAGGACAACGCACCAACCCACTGTGCTCGTGGTACGGTTGCACTGCTGGCAGCTGAGACACCAAACATCATTGGTACAGCACATTAGCCTCAAACAGTCCAGATCTCAATCCTGTGGATTACGAAATTTGGGAAATTTTGCAGGAGCGTGTATACCGCGGTTGCCAGATTCAGAATGCTGATCATCTGAAGAATCATCTCATTGAAGAGTGGTGCCATTTTGATCAAGAAATAATAGGCAGAGCTGTGAATCAGTGGCAGGATCAACTGTGCAAATGCATACAAGCGAATGGAATTGGAAAATTTATTTTACTGTATACTTTAAATACTCATACATCTATGTCACAAAGCAACAACAAAAGCAATATAATTCATACAAGCCAAGCATTGGCACAGCACTAGGGAGCATGTATGACAAACTGTGACACACCAACGTGGCTCCAATTCCTGTGTTAAATTGGTCTTTCAATTTATTAGCAAAACAAGCATTTTTCAGCAATTAATGTACAACTTCATTGTGTACCATCATACTCAATAACTGCATTAAGTTTACAAATAGAAATCTGGTAAGTTATTTCATAGTAAAATAAAATTCCAATCCCATTACCTAAACACAAAATTAGTTAAACAATAACTTAAATTTGAAAAACTTTTACAAACCTTTTTCGGAATTATGTCAGATAGTCCAACAAAAATCGATGCAATTCTGCCACGGTCTAATCACTTCCATAATGAAAACTTTTTTCGTCAAATCAAAATAAATAAATCCAAATTCATAAAACTACACTGAAACAAGATCAAAAACACCGATTTCTCTGATCATCAGACCAAAAAATCACAGTCGTGACATTAAAACTGCACAAAAGTTCTGCAGGGAAGCAAGCAAAATGGATCCCTATAGCAAATATTACAGCAATGCCAGCTACATATTCTACCAGAACTGCCACCAGCCACAAAGGCCTTTTGAATAGTTTACTCTTTCAGTGGCCACTCCCTCAAGGCTAAGGGTGGCTGCACTGCTTGTTTAGCCTTAACTTCATGCATTGTTAAATTTCATAGCTGAGATGAAAGCAAGTGAAAAGGTTTTTCAAAGGCTACACTGAGTCACATTTTTCTTATGTGATTCTATGCATGTGTGAGCTCACACATAGAACTCAAATTAAACAGTAACACAAAAGAGGGCCTTACCCTATAAACCAGTAATTTCAACGACGCAACATTGCTATTTTTATTCAAAATGTCAACAGTCATGCTGGAAAAAAGCTTTAAAATGTGTCATAGTCTGGTGACCTCTGCATATTATTACGTAAATTTTTCTGACAATCATAGATGTCTCTGAAATTCATCACAACATTTTTGCTTCCCAGAACAATGGCCAATATGATCTCACCATTGTAAGTCAATTAACCACAGGACAGCAGAGGAAACTAAATGGGCACAATTTACAGTGCAAGACAAAACTTCCAAAGACAACATGTTCATATAATTTGGTTTTAATAGCTGTACTGCAGATGGTGAAAACAATGTAAAATTAATTTCAGAATTTCATTTTAGGAACTGTTCTCTTGACCTAAGGGCAAAATAGATTCCAGCCTCCAAGTAATAAATTGTTTTGCTTTATTAAATTACATCATAGAAATGCAAACAGCTTATGTCATATTGTGCTTATTATAATTGATGAAAACCATGTATCATATAGCTAAAATTTATTAAATTATCAAAGGTTTGAATCAATAGCATAAAAAGCAATTTTTTGACAGAAATTCACTAAAAGATCAATTTAGCCAAGAAATTGGATACAAGCTAACAAGCAGCATTTGAGATCAAATAATACATATATCTGTTGTTTCACGTTACATAATTGGACAACTGCAATTGAAATTGAGACAGTGCACTTATTATTATTTTGCAATTTGATCATAAATATTAATACTGTCTGCAATTGCAATTTTAAAAGTTAATTCAGTTCCAATCATTTTGTATTTCTAATCTTTTATGTTGTGCTATTTGGAAAATGTCCAAAGACATCATATCTTTATATTAATACTCTTGACAAATACCCTATGAATCATCATCATCATCTGAACTCAAACCATCATGTTTTTGGATTTCTAAATGCAGAAGGTCTGTGAATTTTGCTGGGTCTAACCCAGACGTCAAATGCACAAAATCCTGTGGAATTGCGTAACACTGGTACGGATGTGGCTTGATCCCACACTCGCTCTTGACAAATCGAAAATCGAGTTTTGTAGCATTGTTAAACGACTCTGCCATTTTGAAGAGTTCTTCCCATTCAAAGAGAAGGCCATCAGTCACTGTTCCAAATGGATTAAAGTCCAGCAAAATTACTTTCTTATCTGCCTTGCGATAGACGTCAAAGACAAAATCGCTGTCAGGAAAACGATGCCTTATGGACACATCAAAAAATCGTTGAATGTCATCGGCAATAGTCTTGTGGTCATTGTTTAATGAAGGAAAGCAAATGGTATGATGTCTCTGACTGATTCCAACAAGGCAATCGTTAACAACAAAACAACGGAACTCCTCCTGTGGTGCAATATCGATCCATTTACGAAGAACCAGTTGATAAGTGAACGCATCGCTGGGACATTCCGCGTCGTCACAGTCGGAGAAGGGGTCGCTCAGATCGTGAGTAACAAAGTCCGAGCTCTTAATAAGCAGGAAGATATCAGCCGGAGTGGAACAGCGAAGACTATTATTGAAGTTGATCCACGTTGCGTCTCGCGGTGCGCTCCAGTTCAACTTTGGGACGACTGCTCCGTCCAACTGCGCTACATAATCTCTGATTTTCGCATTCAGTTCGCCGAAATCCGGGCCCTCGACAGTCCGGACCGTATCGTCCCACTCCACTTCGTCTTCACTCTCGCTGGCTCCATATAAATGTCTGTCCAAGTCGTTTCCCTCTCCACGCGGTAAGACCAATACGTCGGACAGAAGGTACTTCACCACTTCGTCCGAGAGATCGATTACGCGACTGCGAACGGTTACCGAACGGAAATCTTGGTACCATTTCGAAAACGAACAGTTTAAAACCTGAGTTTTGCGCATTTTTACCAAATAAATTTGTAATATTTATCTAATTAAAAATATGATTAAATCCCATGTAATCAGAATGTTGCTAAAAGTAACGCGTATAAGGTCTCTATGCAGACTACCGCACAACGTTTTGTAAATATGGCATACCGGCGTTTTGCCGCATTTATCGGCCTACTTGTCGTTCGAGGCGCGGACATTCACACCATAAACCAGACAGTGGCAAACACTAACACTAACCCTACACGATATTGACGGCAGCCATGGCATCAGATAACAGATAAATACCTTTTAAAATTAAGATCTATGATATTGATTTACATAGTTCATTACTTCTTTGCCGGGGAGGATAATGTCCGGGGGGATAATGTCAGGAGGGGAATAGTGTCCGCGGGGATTAAGTCCGGGGAGATAATGTCCGCGCCCAGTGGCGGCTCTAGGATTTGGCAAGTGGGGGGGGGGGCGTTGGGGACAACTTCTAATCATGGGGGGCCAACCATTTGTTGTTTAATGTATGTAGCATTAAGTATAGGGTCCCAACTGGGGGGCACCGGGGGGGCCAGGCTCTCAATAGGGGCACGGGCCCCCCTGACCCCCCGGTGGAGCCGCCACTGTCCGCGCCCCGACCAGATCGATGGGGGCACCAAAATCGACTTTGTCGACCGCTTCTTTGCTCGTCAACCATTAGCTAGGTAGCCTACTGTGACTGTACGAGTGTACGTAGGCCTACTTTAAGTCCGGATTATGGAAAACTAGTTGAAAAATGTTTGCTGTTACAAAAATAATTATCTTATATAATAATTCTCTATGTAAGTTTGTTAAGATTGTAACATTGTCAGTCACGATACACGGCAGCTGTTGGAAGACGACGTACGTTACCATTGACAACCAAATTGTTTAATTAATCGATTGAACGTTTGACGAAGCGTCTTCAATGCGGCTTAACGAATCGTCCTGATTGAATGCACGTTGTACGGCACCACTGGGGCGCAGTATACCCAGTGTGGCGCCGTAGGCCCTACTCAGTGTTTATTCTAGCCCCTTGACATGGGGGGGATTTTGAAATGTTTGGAGGGGGACAAGGTTTGAGTTTCCACACGTTTGGGGGGGATTTCCATTCCCCCAGCCAACATCTAAAAAAATTTGAGAGGGGAATTTTCAAACTTTGGGGGGATTAACCCCCTAAGAAGGCCTAGAATAAACACTGGGCCCTACTGTTGGTACTACGTGTTGGGCCGTAGCCGGTAGACCCTACTGGAAGAGGGCGCAACCTACCGTCCTAAACAACGCGTGGGACCGTATGCCCTACTGGGGCGCAGCCTCCCGTCAGAGACCAAGACCAAGCCCCAGAGGGAGGCCGTAGGCCCCACTGAGGGCAGTGGCGTAAGTGTTTAATCTAGACTCATGGACTCCGGGGGAACTGAAAAAGCCGGGGGAACTGACAAAGCCGGGGGGAATTCTGCTAGGGGCCAGGGACGTCATTTGAGGGGGGCGGGAGGGGGGGCATTTGCCCCCCCTGATTTTGAAGGAAAAAATTTTTTGCCAATGTTTGTGTTATTTAGATTTTACACGCCCTAAAGGAGTGCTTGATGATGTCGAGTAATTTGAAGTAACTACTTTCTTTAACTAACCATGAAAATTGGCTGACAGGCAAAAAAAAGATCGTCAGCTTTTTCGCAAACTTGTCAGGTCGAAAGTGTTTTGCCCTCCCCCCTGAAAAACAGTGAAATGACGTCTCTGCTAGGGGCCGCTGTTAGTCCATGTAGTATTCCAAAATTTCCGAGAAGGAATTTGAAATTTCCGGGAGAAGGGCAATTTTCCCCGGAAACGGCCTAGATTAAACACTGAGTGGCGGCTCTAGGATTTGGTAAGTGGGAAGCCGTTGGGGTGGCAACTTCTAATCATGGGGCCAACCATTTGTTGTTTAATGTATGTAGCATTAAGTATAGGGTCCCAACAGGGTGGGCCACTGGGGGAGCCAGGCACTCAATAGGGGCACGGGCTCCCTGCACCCCCGGTGGAGCCACCACTGACTGAGGGGCGCAGCCCCACGCGTGGGGCCACAGGTCCTACTGGGGCGCAGCCATTATGTGAGGCCGTAGGCCTTACTGGGGGCGCATCCTCCCGTAGGGCGCAGTCCAACATGTGGGGTCGCAGGTCCTACTGGGGCGCAGCCCCCATGTGGGACCGTATAGGCCTTATTGGAGGCGCAGCCTCCCGTGGGAGACCTATAGCCCCAGCCCCCGTGGAGGCTTTATCCTACACTGGAGGCACAGCCCCTCGGGGAGAAAAAATCCCAGCCCTCCGTGGTAGACAAAGGCCCTTTGGGTCCGAAAGCCCAAAAGGAACCGTGCATGCGTGTGCCCAAAAGTAGCTGTATGCCTAAAAGGGGCCGTTGGTAACACTGGAGGGACAGGGGCGGCGCCAGACGTTTGAAAGTGGGGGGTTAGGGTTAACCCTAGGGTTAGGGTTTAGGGATAACCCTAAAATACCCCCCACATTGATAATCTTAGAAATAACCCTGCTTTCTCCCATTCCCTCGCGTTAGACACTAATTTCCTTCCCGTCCGCGTCTAGCGCGGCTTCCCTTGGAATGGGGGTCCGGGGGTTTCTCCCCCGGAAAAAATGTTGAAATCGTAGATGCTCGTGCGTGTGTTTTAGAGCATTTTGGACACAAAATCACAGGTCTGGCATCAATAGGTTCCATGTCTGTAATTTTTATGCTTAAGTCAATTTCAAATTATTCTGCTTCAATTTGTGCGTGTTAAGTCAAAAATTATTTGTCTTTGGCCCATACTAGTGTCAATGCTACTAAGAGTATGAGTCACGTGGCAGATGCTACTGCTCAATCAAATCTTGAAATCTTGTTTTAAATCGCTGTAAATCTATTCAGTGTCACAACTCACAAGTGGCAAAAGGCGACAAAAAGTAGACAGCAGCCAAATAATTTGCTGAAACCACTGTTACTAGTTAAAAAGCAGTAGGCTAGTTAAGCCATAGCAATTAACAGACATCCAATACTATCAATCATGGTTCAGTTATAGCAGACATGGATAGTTTTTTTTAAAAAACCCAACCCAACAATTTTCAAACCCAACCCAACCCAACACACGGAAACAGCTGGGTAGGCCTAATTACTTGACCCAACCCAACCCAACCCATACATAAAAATTTCTTAAATCCTCCTTCATCTCATAGACCAAGGGGAATGCATTCCATATAGCAGATTTCATATTTCTGGATGCCTTTAACTTGCATTTTCCAGTTGCTCCTGTGAAAAGGTATCGAAACAGATTAAGGCTAATTTGTAGTAATTTAAACAATCATTAATATGTAAACATTTGTACAATATATCACAACAACCTGGCAACCCAATCCAACCCACCAAAAAGTGAAAATTTCGGACCCAACCCAACCCAACCCAACCCATGGGTGGACCCAACCCATGTCCATGTCTAAGTTATTGGTCTTGTACAATTGCTGGTTCACCGACATTTGCGCGCCGACATTTGCGCGTATTTCGAGAAAGCTCGAATTGCGCCATAAATTACAGTATAAGTCATCCGTGCTTTAGTAACTATAGTTACTTAATCATATAGTCTATAGTCTTAATCATAACCCAAAGTCAAACCCTCACTCTAACCCCAACTCTAACCCCAATAATATCAACTAATGTAATATCGCGCAAATGTCGGCGCGCAAATGTCGGGCGCAAATGTCGGCGCGCAAATGTCGGGCGCAAATGTCGGCGCGCAAATGTCGGTCGCGCATTTGACGGGTCACCCAATTGCTTCTGGTCTCAAATTTATAACACTACATTTAACAGAACTTTGCTCGCCTAACCAGTCGTTCAGCAAAGGTGTTTATGAGCTTTTCGATATCCAATGTACGATTCTTGTGAACAAACAAACGTTTAAGCCCACATCGCCATCCTGTAGATATATACAGTTGAGAACGCTTGATAGGCCTACTTATACTAGACAAAAAAATTTCTCACCGGCCGGATTTGCGCAAATCTGATAGGCGGTCTGGGGTCAGCTTGGGGGGGGGGGGGGGGCAAGTTGCCCCCATTTGCCCTCCGGTGGCGACGCTAATGATTGCGCCCCTTGAACCTAAAATGTTGCCCGCTGCATGCATGGGAGACTCTCTTGGTAGAGTGTCGGCTCTAAAACCGGGAGCTGTTCTATCGGTCATGGTTCAATGGCCGGGCGGTCAGAGAATTTTTCCCTCAGGCGGTCACATGCCCACCGGCCAGTATATTTTATCCTGGTCTATGTGTTGGTCTATGTATTGCTTCAAGTTATTGAGGATGAGAAAAAAGTTTTTACAGAGAAGCTAGCTAGTTCGTGAGAAATCCAAGCACGGGTAGTAGAGGTCTATAGGGGCCTAGGTCTAAAGAAATTCACGAGAAGTCACGTTACGATCTTTACGTTGCAAACATGATTTTTCACTTGACATCAGTGGCGGCTCCTCCGGGGGGCAGGGGGCCCCGTGCCTCCCTATTGAGTGTCTGGTCCCCCAGTGGCTCCCCAGCTGGGACCCTAAACTTAATACTACAAACATTAAACAACAAATGGTTGGCCCCCCATTATTATAAAGGTTGCCACCCCACTTGCCAAATCCTAGAGCCGCTACTGCAAGTTGACATCACAGCCATTTTATTTTATTTCAAAACTATCTGGAGTTTGAATAATTATTAGCAGAACAATGGTTTTCCGAATACCCATTGTAGACACGGCAAAAATGATATTCAGGCGCTTTAATTTGCCACCGAACTTCAGTCCTCTTCTAGGTTTTACTGCCTATCTAGGCTGCTATATTTGTTAGCGAAACTGGGTTTTTCCCAAGGTGCTGGTTTTGAGAATAGCTGAATGCCTACGTATCGTTTCTCCTACAAAATGCACGAGCGGAAAGAAATAAAAACAATTTATCGTTTGTTGTTCAAGTAATCATATAAGATGAAAAACGTTGCAGTGAGTCTATTAACACTAGCTTATAGTTAAATGAACGAATGACAAATATGGGATCGGACGGTTGAGCAATTCAGTTGCTTTCTCTTGCCTTCTCTTTGGTCAACAAATTTAGGCCACGGAGGTTATAAGATATTGCGTAACGCACGACAAACATTCCTACCTGTCCTTTATTCACACCAGGGAGTCTGTAAGACTCTCTGATTCACACTCAAAGAAGAATCTTAAGCAGAATATAATTATTTTTAAAGCGTTGAAGACAGTATTTAGACGATTTCCGTGGCCTAACAATTAAGAAGAGTTTCAGAATAGTGAGGGCACCATTGCCTATACAGGCGAACTCGTCGGTTCTAGAAGATTTGAGGCAAATGGGGGAGGGGAGGGAGGTTAGTGAGTCGTGTGCTCCTTCAACTATCCCTGTGGTGGAGTCCCACATAGAGAGCATTTTGAGTAAAAATTAGAGTTAAATCCTGAGCTTATTCCTTAAAAAACTGTCCATCTTTCTGAACTCCTTGTTGATCATGCGCCCTACAAGCAGAAAGTCGTACATAGGTATGATAGGCTCTTGCTCATTTTCAAATCAGAGATATTCGACGAATTCGTGATCTTGTGCCGAAACCTGCTCTGATTTCTCTTGCCAATGCCCTTGTCAGCAGTAGGATTGATTATTGCAAATCTCTTTACAATGGTATGGGATACGAGGTTCTACTGTACTTGCTATGATTAGGGTCTCGGCACGTTACAAAACCGCTGAAGTGGGCCTCGGTTGCAAAATGTTTCGAAAACCATGAAGTAGATTATACCTAGGTATGGTGTACTCTGCAGTACATTGTCAGTGTTTATTCTAGGCCTGTTTTGGGGGGAATTCCCCTCCCCAAAGTTTTACAATTCCCCCCAAAAATTTCTATATGTTGGCTTGGGGGATGGAAATTTCCCTCCTAAAAGCGTGGAAAGACAAATCTTGTCACCCCCAAACATTTCAAACTCCCCTCCAATGTCAAGGTGGCTAGAATAAACACTGTACATTGTGCCTAGAGTACATCATGCCTGCCACACCGGCGTCGAAGCGACAGTGTTGAACTGAACCACGTCGAAATATGTGCCGATTGTTGAAGATTTTGAATATGCAAAGAGGCACTTTAGGGGCGGAAGATGGCAGTGTGGGCTACGCGCTGGAGCGACAGGCTGACGGAAAGGGTTCAAGCCCCGTTAGCGCCCCTCGTGGCTTTGACACACAGGCAGTAATGCCTCCTAAGCCACTTTAAAAGTTTCAAGTTTACTTCTGATGTGTGCTAATAAGTAAATAAACCCTATAGTTCCTAAAGGTCTTCCTTTTGTCAAAATTTTAACTCGTCGTGCATATTAAAACGCGTGGCGGAGAAGGTTTCATGTGTCGTGCCAATGGTGCGTTAGGATTGCTCATTGTTTTCTGATGAATTGACATTCGCTAAATTCGTTATCATGAGTAGAAACATAAATGTAGACTTATGCTTGCTCAAAATACCACTCCGTCTCATGTGGATGCTGAATTTACAAGTTCTAAAGAAAACTGCAGTGTCCTGTTTGTTTTAAAAATATTTTAAAAATAATTATAAGAACTGTTGTCATGGCGATTTTAGTGCCAATCTATCACCGATATTTGACAGGCTGAAGGCTGACAACGCGTTCTTGCAGTTGGCCTATACCACGCTCATATGCGTAACTAAGCATACGTATGACGATGTTGCCGCTATTTGCGGTAAACATTTAATATTTGTCCGAAAGGTCAACTTTAAAGACACTTTTTCAGAAGAATTTGTCTTTTATAATCTCGATCACCTTGTTCTTTTTCACAGAAACCTGATCAGAAATGAAAGAAAGAATTCTGTCAACGAAATGGAGTTGACGTCCATCGGACATCTCTTGCAAATGTCCTCCATCGTCCGCGTGTCTTCCGATTATGTCGAATAGAGTTCGCCATGTCAAAAAAGAAAGTTAGTGGCTTTACAAGTCTTCTTCATACGATTTCAGAGGACCTGACAACGGACGAAGTGGACAAGATGAAAGACCTCCTTCTGATGGATGAGATTCTAACACCAAAGCAACTGGAAAACGTTACCACAGGGCTTAAAATTTTTTTATTACTGAGAAATTCAGAAGACTTGAGTCCAGACAACTTGAGTCTTCTGAAGGGCTTACTGAAAACGATGGGAAAGGTGAAACTGGTGAACCTCGTGAAAGATTTTGGTAAGCTTGCGGGTTTTTTACTAGAAACACATTAAAGTCAGTCATCAAATAAATTCCATGAGTCATCAGTAAACTTTGGAAGCAGTTTTCCAACTCTAGTCTGTAGACACCCCGAAATGACAATCGGAGGTCCGCAGGAAGCGTGCACGACTTTCAGCGGCATAGCCAAGGTTCCAGAATGGGGTGAGGGGGCACATCGACATTTTCGAGCAAAAAAGTCTTCAAGTCAAAAAGGTCGTCAAAGAGTTATTGGCATATTCACGTACGCCATACCTACTCCCTCCCGATAAATTTCTTAACAGTTTTGCGCAAATCCCACGACTAATCCCAGCCAGAATATGCCCCCGTGCACCCTTCCCCATGACTACGCCGATGATGATTGTAACTGTGCTATTATAAATCTAATTAATAACGCAGGTGGGAATCGCATGCAAAGTGTGACATTTATATCACTGGTCATACATGTATATTGTATGACGAACAGTAGGGCTATGTAGGTCTAATACTTTGGACTGAGTTTGACTTTGCAAATTCGCACTTTAGATTAGTAGGACACTATAGATTAGTCTAAACTTCTAAAGGTAGACTGTGGCTGTGTAGTTGCCTTCTAAATTTTTCAGTAGGATTTGGACAAGTAAGGAGATTCGCAAATTAAAATTGTTTTCAAATGGATCCCTGAGCTGAAATTCGTAAGAACCGTTGAGTTACAATATGGAACATTCACAACCTGACAACCTGATTCACTGTTCCCATTTCAGCAGAAAGCTTTCTCTGTCTGGGACGTATAGGATTGGAACATCCTATACGTCCTTCACATTTTCGACTCTTTCTACAGCTAAAGCTTAATACTAAGTTGCTAGCCTCCTCGGCAGGGGCGGTTCCACGTTGGGGATGACTGAGGATGCATACTAGAGATGTGCGGGTACAGCAAAATGCATACCCTACCCGTACACGTGGAAAAACGTTTTTACCCTACCCGTACCCGCTAGCGCTATACCCTACCCGACCCGTACCCGTAAGCTGTGTACCCGTACCCATACCCGTACCCGTAACCGACTTTGGTTGGAATTTGGAGTTTTTTGGATTTGGAATTTTGGACCCGTACCCGCGGGTGCGTTTACGGGTACAAGTACTACAAGGACCTGTACATGGACCCGTGAACCCGTATCCGTTCCTAGAGACTATAGAGAGGCAACAGTGAAATTGGGGCTACGAAATTGGGATAACTATTCATTGTAAATAGCACGCATGTTTAGATTAGGACAGATCTAGTACTTAGGAATCAGGATAACCAGTCAGCTAGCCTAAGCCGACATGAATGGGCTTGTTTAAAATATTTAGTAGATATCATTTATCTATGAGCAGGCATTAGAGCTCAAGTTAAACCACAAAACTTTACCAGAAGAACTTTCTCGGTCATAGAGTCCTTGGAGGAGTCAGAGGACGCCATTATAGATTTATTACTGAAGATGTCAGATTACATCATCTGTATTTCCTTTGTGTTTTCAGTAAGTAAAATGCATGCTGTCTGACAAACTGAACGCGATGTACAAGTTATACTAATACAATTTACTCAATATTATTTTTCTATTACTGCATTGCTAATTTGCTATAGTAGTGAGAAATGAAAATATAACTTTTCGGGTAAAACGGGTATACCCGTACCCGTAGCCGCTATACCCGTACCCGTAGCGCTGTACCCGTACCCGACCCGTACCCGTAAAATGTGTAACCTACCCTACCCGTACCCGCGGGTACGGGTACGGGTAGGGTATACCCGCGGGTACGGGTATACCCGCACATCCCTAATGCATACCCCACGGTCCACCAAAATGCGTCTTCAATGGAAGATGATCGTCGAAAAGGATTAGCCTTGATGTACTGTATATCCACAAAGATATGGACGAATTATTGGACATATCTATAGACAATGTCATCGACAAATTCGCTTCCAGCAATAAAAGCTCGATTTTGCACTATGACTTTGCACAACTAGACTAAAATGCCTTTTATACATTGTCAATTCAGAACAATGCATTTTAGAAATCAAATCTACAGATTTCTTCTAAACCGTATGCATATAATTCCTTTGACAATTGGTGGGATCTTCCTGGAAATTCACTGCATCCCCCCACCAAGAGTTGTTGGAACCGCCACTGCTCCTTGGTATTTTTTACTTGCTTGCTTAAGCTTTGCCTTAGGGCCTACAACTCTGTTTTCACAGCTACTCTTTAAGCAAACAGAGTATACATGTAACTAACTCTTACTGCATGGAGAATCCTTGAAGCCCATCCCTGACTCGGTACCCGACCGCTGAGCATTGACATCATCCGCATTTTTTAAAAACTCGACTTCTTCTGTTCCTCTTCTTCTCGATGACGTTCGACTCACCATTTCTGGACAGGTATCCAGCATCATGAATTTCTTTCTCTTCAGCTTCAGTTCGTCTATCATCTTCTTGTACTTCTCTGTAATCGTGCCCTTCTCATCTACGAACAAGTCGTTGGTTCCCAAATCTACGATGCGAGTTTGTGTTGTCTTTTTGCTTCATCATCTATAAGTTCGTTGACATCCTCGATTTTGGCTCATGTAATTATTATCGAAGTGGGAACGTATTGGTTTTCTCTGTAAAACCAGATTCTCGCCAATATTCCTTGAGTTTGAATTTCTGACGATTAGGATCTTCGATGTCCTTGTCCTTTTCTTCTTCTCCCCCATGTTTGCAAACAATCATCTGTTTATGCTTTGTTGACAATAATCAATCAATCAGTCAGTCAATCAGCCAGTCAGTCAATCAATCAGCTTCTATGGCCCCACTATCACAGTGCCTAAGGCATAAGTTGATGGTGCACCTAATCCAATCCATATTAGATCTAAATCACGACACCGATCGTTTTTAGGCGTAATACTAAAAGACGTCGTTGTTTGAATATTTCATGTTTCTAGAAAACTCACATTTACAAATGACACCACGTGAGAGTTCAACAGGAATTGTGCAAGAAACCGAATTCCAGGACACCGCCACTTCTAGAAAAGAGGAACTACTTCGCAATCCGTCGAGTGCCGCTTACAATCGGCCGTTGATAAGTTCTTCTAGATCAAATCCATTGGCCTCAGCTTCGTTTGATGCCGATGAAACACTTCAGAAGCACCAATTTGATTTCGACACAAATCCCTCAGATGGAGGCCAAAGAATTGCACCCCGTTTGAATAGCGTGGAAGTCAATGCAGAGTTGCATCTATGTACTTTACCCAAGCAAATAGAAACTGATTGCTGCTTAACTGAACTGAGACCCCAAGGCAGCAATTTCGTGGAGAAGAGGAAAGGTCTTTTAGTAGTTGAGCCAGATGAAAGTGGAAACATTGCTGATTTTGATTTAATAGAAAATGATTTTGTTTATCTTAGACAAGGCAAGAGTCATGAAGTAGACTCTATGGAAAACATTCAGTATGATGTGACTCCTAGCCTGTGTACTTACGTTGCATCAAAACCTGTTACAGTTGAACTTCGCAGGTACCAAATGGAGCTGGCAAAACCGTCCATTGACGGACTGAATAACATCATCTGCGCTCCAACTGGCTCTGGTAAAACACTGACTGCCGGATTCATTTTCCAGGAGCGATGGAAACTGGCGAATAAGGATGGGAAACGATTCCGTGGCCTCTTCATTGTCTGCCAACGTACGCTGGTACAACAGCAACGAAAGGCGCTTGAAGAATTCTTTCCGCTGGACTCGGGTACGTTGGTTGGTGCTGTGGAGGAGAATCAATTGCTTAAAGAAGTGCTTCTTCTTCCCTTCTGTCTCATCGTCTTGACTGCTCAGAAATTGGTAAATGGCCTGGAAGGGACGTCCGTCAAGATCACGGACTTTGACATGTTCATCATGGATGAATGTCACCACACAGACT